>CAUYTI010030393.1:0-59504 GCA_963575145.1 Galago senegalensis | reverse complement strand
CAACTCCTGGGCTCAAGCGAGTCTCTTGCCTCCGCCTCCCAAGTAGCTGGGACCACAGGCGCCCACCACAACGCCCGGCTATTTTTTTTTGGTTGCAGCCGTCATTGTTGTTTGGCGGGTCCGGGCTGGGGATTCGAACCCGCCACATTAGGTGTACGTGGCTGGCGCCTTAGCCGGTTGAGCTATAAGTGCCGAGCCATCTACCTGGTTTCTTAAAGAGTCAATTTTGAGAATGTCAAACATCAGGTCATGAACACAAGATGCCATCTAAGCAGAAAGATATCATTTAAAATTTTATGTTAATAATGATTTTCTTGTATAAACTAATGTAAAGTAAATTAAACCATGTATACAATTTGCTAAAGGAGAAAATTAAAACTGTCTTTATATACTGTGAATATTATTAAAGATTTTACAAATTCACTTTGTAATATAAGCCAGGTAACAAAATAATCTTGCTTTAAAAAACTTTAGTCATCCCATATGACAGTATAATTGGAAATGTGTCTTCTTAAACCTTGGTACATCCAACTATTGCCATAATTGCAACCCTGGCCACTAATAGATCTGAAGGGCATACTACACATACAAAAACTCAACAATGACATGCCAAGGCTGTAATCACTATCGAGGCCAGTATAGGAAGAATAATCATAAAATTGTGTTTTCTATTGTACGTCTTTCCCAGTCAAAGTGCCAAATGTTAGCAAGTGAAGCCCCGATAGATAACATGCTTGCTTTCTAAAACCCCCATGCGTTTTCATTTTCTGAGGGCTCTACTCACAACAGGACTTATTACACTTGAAACAACTGTGCTTGACAACAGAGCGCAGAACAGGAATGATATTCATAGGTTTGTCCATTGTTCCTTCCCTGAGGCTGTTACCTGGTATTTTACCTCCTTAAAGTCATCTGATGAAAAAAGCACTTAACTACAGATGTCTGTCAAATATATATATATATAAAAGCATAGAGCACTATCACACAATTTTCATTGTTTAATTTTCCTCCCACATCCTGAGGCTCAGAACCACTATGGGATTCTTAGATAATTTATTGTAAGACATTGTTGTAACTTTTTATAGCTCTGTTGTAAGTCTTTGCTGTTACAAATTCCATTAAAATGTGTTCCTATCCCAAAAGTTCATCACAATGAAATGAACTTTCTCCCATGTATCACACTTAAAGATTCTTTTGTTCAGTTTAAATCTCCAAAAAAATGTTTTCTCACATGATGATGTAGTTTCTTTTTTCTCTTTCCACCCCAGGCAGGGCCAGTATTCTTCACTGTAATTGGTCTTAGTTCCAGGCCTAAATTTCTACATGAAGTATAGGAGGTGGTGCGTGTCACCTGACTGAGGCTGGATTGAATATGGCAGAGTACGGCTCAAATCATCCGTGTCTTTCCATCAAATTAATGGAGAAAGAAAAACCACAGAAAAATCTTCCATGTGAAAGGTAAGACTGAACACTAACCAACTGCTTCATGTGATCCCCAAATGAAAGATAAATTCAAGTGTGTGCTCAGAAATTAAGGTGAACATTCTCTCTAGGAGAAATTTTGGCAGGCCACTTAAACCCCACCGTTCAAACTTGGCCTTCGCCATGTCTCAAATCCAGCCCGTAAGCCTCCTGTGCCTGACGGATGCTGTGCTCTCAGAAAGTGAAACTCAGAAGCACACGTTTCATGTTATGGCATGTGAAATGTGCATGATTTGTATTCAAGCTGCATGGATCTGCATGAAGGTTTTTTGGGGACGAGGGCGTAGGGTTGTTTCTGGCAGGCAGCAGCAGTAGATGGGAAGGACCTCAGTGGGCCGATCCTTCTGTGGTTGCCCGTGCATACCTAATCCCTGAACACTGCCTAATTACCTAGTGGGCAAGAGCCAGGAAAGAAAGAGGATGGGTCTGACTAGAAAGAGAGTCACAGCTTTAATGATGTGGTCAAAAGGCTGTAAGAAATTAGGCTCTGAGGTAAAACAGAACAGAATAGAGAACCCAGATGTAAATCCATCTATCTACAACCAACTGAACTTTGACAAAACAGACAACATACACTGGGGAAAGGAACCCTAGTCAACAAATAGTGCTAGGAAAATCGGATAGCCACATGCAGAAGAATGAAACAGGATCCCTATCTTTTGCCATATACAAACATTAATTCAAGATGGATGAAAGACTTAAAACCATAAAATTTCAAGAAGAAAATATAGGAAAAACTCTTTTAGACATCAGCCTAAACAAAGATTTTATGATGAAGACCCCAAAAGCAAACAAAAATAAAAACATGGGACTTGATTAAATTAAAAATCTTCTGCACAGTAGAAGACATAATCCACAGAATCGACAACCTACAAAATGGGAGGAAATATTTCCAAACTGTCTATCTGACAAAGGACCAATATCCAGAATCTATAAACTCAAACCAGCAAGGAGAAAACCAACAACCCCATCAAAAAGGAAGCAAATGACATGAATAGAACTTTTTCAAAAGAAGATAGACAAATGGCCAATAAACATATGAAAGCAATGGTCACCATCACTAATGTCTTTTTCTTCCCTTTTTTCTCTCTCCCCACCCTCCATGTGAATGTTCCTATAATAAGCACTCATTTGATGAGCTACCCAGGCCAGGTTCTGGAACTACGTATAAGAAGGTATAAGGTAAGAAACTTGCCCTCAGTGACTCTGACACCAGCAAGGAGATGGAAGCATCAGCCAGAAAACTCACATGCAAACTGTATTAGTGCCCGGCAGATGGATCATTCATTATCTTGACTAGGGCGGGTGAGGACTCTCTGAAGAAGAGAAACCAAAGGAGGTACCTAAACTCTGAGATCGTAACTACAACTCAAACTCTTTTATGGGTCCTAGAAGGAAAATACCAACTTAATTATGAATTCTAAAAGCTTCTTTTTTCCTTTGGAGGAAGTTGACATGAACTTAATATCTGGAAAGAGTTTGACTTCCACACTTTGAAAATGGCCACAAGTGATCAAACCAGATTAGGCTCTGTTGTTACAAAAGTCAACAATAAGAAGTGAAAGGAATAGGGGCAGAAAGTCTTGCCACAGGAAGTGGAACAAAACACCCATTGTGCTTCTTCCTTGGTTTAAAAAAAGTCTTACAAAGCTCTAAAATGAGTCTTGTTCTCATTCTATGACATTGAAAGAAAAGAAGAGAAAAAAAGCATAGCAATATTAAAGATAGTATTGCATAAAATATCACATTTCTGTGAAGAACCAGAAAGAAGATATAAGAAGGGCTGATTATAAGCAAGAGAAACTCTGGAGAGTGGATATAGTCCCAGGCATGGTGCAAACCTACTTGTCCTTAAAGCTCTCCTCTACCACTTGCTAAGGCTACCTGCAAATGACACCACTAAGCCCACTGCTTTCCATCAAAAGACAGGTCCTCATTAAATCTCAAATGTATTGTCCAAGAGAGGAATGTCTGACATTTCTGAAGCACTTCACATTCCTTACTTCTTCTGGTTCTCTGGCCCCTCATAAAGGAGCTATTTGTGTACTACCTTCCTGAAAGGAAGGCTAGATGAATTCAACATACTTTTCTAAGGCTACATATTCACACACTCTCATACATCAGCAAAATTTAGTCACAATAACCTTCTTGCTAGGAAACTCAGTTATAAAGGAATTATACAGAGGACAGATTGGGAGAGGAGGTTAAACAAAAGGCAAATTCTGAGACACTGTGTTGGAACCATCAAAGATGGTCATTAATTCATTAAAGACCTATTATGTACCAAGCACAGTGCTAGACACTAGGAAGAAAGAAAGGAAAGATGCCTCTTTCAACTATTTTGTGGTATTTTACTAAGTGAAATGAGAATATTAAAGAAAAACCACATTTCTCTCTAATTTTGACAAATGTTAGCCTTTTTCATCTAAAGATTGCTGCCTTGACTGTTGGCCATATTTCTTTGTAAGTTACTCTGTCAGAATACAAGTTGCAATAATGTAGGGAAGCACTTCAATCTGTCAGATCAGCCTAGAAACACATGCGTCTGCTGATCTTCCACAGCCCCGGGAAGCATGCTGGCTTCCACACTCTGTCTTGATCATCTACAGGAAGGATTGCTGGGGATTACTGAGGACCAGCTGGGAGGGATAAAGTAAAGTAGATGGCCTTGGAATTTTCCAACGCCTACTGTCTAACTACAGCCAGCCACCATCCCAATTAGTGCCACAAAGAGAGGGATATTCTCTTCCAACACACGCTGGAAAGACAAATCAGCAACAAAAGAGCAAGTCGCTAAAGGAAGAAAGAGAAAAGGGGAGGCTTGACACTTTGTCAAGTCAATGTCACGTTATTTGTAGAGACTCATACGTACAATGATCAGGGACAGAATAGAATGCTTTCCTCCCCCCCCGGCCCTCCTTCCGTCTCTCCAGAAAATAAACCTGATTATTTTCTCATTTCATGAATGCCTACTGCCATCCTGCTCATCATATCTAAAGCATCATGGAATTAGTTGCTTTATTTGCAGCAGAATGTGCTAAATGGCAGACATACCTGCACTTCTAAACCACTGGCCAATTAGTTTTGACTAGGAAGAGCTCAGAAATAAAGTACCAGAGTTTACCAGAAAGCTATAAAACAGATCTTGTGAGGACTAAATGATAACATACACATGGGCATTGGCATGACACTTGCTCCATAGGAAGCTTAATAAATGGTAGCAAGATCTTAATTATTACCACAGCTCATAAACTATAAAACACACTCAATAAATAGTCAGGTACACCATTGTGTCATGTACCACTAAGTAAAATCATTAACTCAATTAAACTCTGTCAGTCTAACCACTGTAAGACAGATTCCAATTTCAGAGATCTTAAAAGTAATGATATACAATATCACCATGTATATCTCTACGTTTCTGAAAGACTGTGGGTCATGATGTACATAACAAGTGACAAACATTCTTTGCTTGGCCAAAATTTAGTAAGACTTTTCAACCTTCTCCTAGTCCCACCTATGTATTTCCTTATAAAACTCAGTTTTAGCAAGAGAACCCTGCCTAGTCAGTCTAACCAGAACCCCCCATATTGACATCTAATCACGCTTAACATCTAATGGGGTTCCTCATCCTCCACCATCCCCCAAGTAAAGTCTGATCACTCCGGCCTCTCTTCAGCAAGAATCCCATGAGGTCAGAGGGGCTTCAAGATGACTGACTATGGGCATCTGGTACTCACTTCCTCCACAAAGAAGAACCAAATAGCAATGAGATAATCACACTTTACTTAAATAGATCATCTACAAAGAGAATAATGGAATTTAACATGGAAGTGAAATTTAGCTTCAAAGGCAAGGAAAGAGAGCGGGAAACATGGCAACCCGATTGGCCAAGATCAGCTAGGATACTGGAGAGGTTCTCCAGTGTGGGAAAGGGTAAGTGAAAGATCTTTAGCAGTCCACTTTCCCACCATGGACTCCTAGAAAAAACTGTTTAAAATAATTATATTAAAGAAGCTCAGTGAGACACAACAGAATAGATATAAATAATGCCAAGAAATCAGAAAAACAATTCAGGATGTAAATCAGAAATTTACCAAAGAGATATAGATATTAAAAAACAATCAATCAAAAATTTGGAACTGAAGAATTCATTAAATGAAATAGAAAATGCATTCAAAAGATTCAACAACAGATTAGATCAAGTAGAAGAAACAGAACTTCAGAACCTTAAGATAGGCATTTTAAAAATAATCTAGTTGTACAAAAAAAAAATTTAAAGAATGTACAAAGTCTAAGTGACATACAAGACACCAAAAAGTGATCAAATATTTTGGTGCTACAGAGGACGAAACCTTATAAGGATGAGAGATAATAGAATGATATATTTGAAGTGCTAGAAAAAAAAGCCCTGCAAACTAAGGACATTATACCTAGTGAACAGATCTTTTGGAAATTATGGAGAAGTAAAATCTCTCCCAGATAAGCAAAAGCTGAGGGAATTCATCACCACCAGATTGGCCTTAAATGCTTTGGGCCTCCTAAAGGCTAATATCGATCATCATAAAAACACACAAAATTACAAAATCCACTGGAAAAGCAAGTATGAATGAGAAAGAAAAACTCAAACATTACCACTGCAGAAAGCTAACAAACCACAATGATAAATGCTAACAATATACAAAACAATCAGAAAATAATAAATTGACAAGAATTAGCCCTCACATATCCATAACAACTCTGAACGTAAATGGATAAACTTTCCACTTAAAAGATGCAGACTAGCTGAATGGATAAAAAAAAAACAAAGAACTATAATATACTATACACTGGAAGCTTACCTCACCTCACCTGTAAAGATACATGGAGGCTGAAAGTAAAGAGATGGCAAAGTAAAGAGTAGAAAGATATTCCACACAAATTGTAACCAAAAGTGAGCAGGAACAACACTTACATCATATAAAACCAACTTTAAGTCAAAAACAGTAAAAGGAGACATAGACACACACCCAATGCCAGAGCACCCACATGCATACAGCAAATATTATTAGACCTAAAGAGAAAGATAGACTCTAGTACAATAATAGTTGGAGATGTCAAAATCCAACCTCAGCATCAGAAAGATCGAGGTAGAAAATGAACAAAGAAACACTGGATGGAAACTATACTTTAGACCAAACAGACCTAACAGACATTTACAAACCATTTTATCCAATAGCTACAGAATATACATTCTTCTCATCAACATACAAAACATTCTCCAAGAGAGACCATATGTGAGTCTACAAAACAAGTCTCAACAAAATTCTAAATCAAAACTATATCAACTATCTTCTCATTTCAATGAAATAGAGCTAGTAACTTTTAAACACCAGTATCTGTCTACAAAACATTTGTGTCACCGTAAGTCACAATAGGCCCTGAGTTTCTGACCACCCCTCTGTCCCCTGAAACCCTGCCCACTAAACAAATTGGGTTCCTCTGGCTCTCCTTTTGACTTTTTTTCTTCTTGAGAGTCTCACTCTGTTGTCCTGGGTAGAGTCCCATGGAGTCATAGCTCACAGCTACCTTAAACTCTTGGGCTCAGCCTCCCCAGTAGCTCACACGCAGGGCTAGTTCTTTCATTTTTAGTAGATACAGGGGTCTTATTTTTGCTTAGGCTGGTCTCGAACTCGGCAGCTCAACCAATCTTCCTGCCTCAGCCTCCCAGAGTGCTAGGATTACGAGAATGAGCCACTGTACACAGCTTCTCCTTTTGACTCTTAACATTATCCAAAGGCTTTCACCATCATTTTGAGCTCCGTGGTTGTTTTCACCATTCTCAGAAACAGTGGTTATAGAACAGATTATCATCAGCTACTCGAAACCCAAAATATGATCCTAATTTGCTTGTGCCAAATCAGTGATCTCGCCAAATGCAGCTATAGCCTAGAGGTGAGTTAACACACATGCGTATATTCCCTGCGTCTTCTTTCCATACTGACTTAAGAAGTACAATTCCCTTGGAACAGAATTTAGTTATTTTAAAACCCAAATTCACATTTGTTACCACCTATCATATAGCTCTCTCTAAATAACCAAGAAAAAGCACTTAAGTGAATACTCTGGATAGAGAAATGGGACGGATCTCACAGTTACTCATCATTAGCCTGAGAAAGCACAGAGTTAGGTATTGAACACTCTGGAATCTGTGTTAGTTATCTGTTATTAAGAGCACTGCCCTTCAAGATCACCGAACACACAAGGGACGTGAAGAAGGATCTGCAAAGACATTTATAGAGACTGTGCAGGAGCTGAAGACAAACAAGGAGACACATTGTTCCTTCATCACTCTCATTACCCATGAAGCCAACTGGGGACTAATCCAAAATACCAGCCAGAATCCCTGGTAGCCAAGAACATGTCGCATTCCTTCGTTATACAAAAATCTGAGGATGAATTACCCACTTCCCACTCAGTGGTCACTTTACCATGATGCACATATACATTTCAGGTATCTTTTAATTTTTTTCTTGGTTATAGACAACTCTTAACTATTAAAAGTCAGACTGTACTGCCTGCGATCTAACCATTGAAACGCCCCACTTGCCCTTTGCACTGTCCTTTCTAATGATCGCTGCTCAATATCACGTTTACCGAGAAGAACATCTAACTTTCTAATTCGTGAGATTCCACTCATCACCCAACTGCTCAGTATTATAAATGACAGAGTCAAGTTCTCCTTTTGAGTTATACACAGAATTAGTTATTTTTAATAAAATAAAATTCCGAATGATCCTTTTTTTCCCCACCAGCTTTATTTTGCATAAACTCTTTGTGTATTTTCCCCTTACATCTAAATGCAAAACAGAACATAGTCACTAAAGGAATCAGAGTTTGATAAACACAGAGCAAACATAACTGAATTTGCATATGTGAGGCTTCCAACTCTGAATTCAAAGACAATGAATAACATAGCAGACCAAATGAGAATTAATCTGCTGTTCCTGAAACAGGAAAATTATTAATGACAGCAAAAGAAACGTTGGTTTCAAAGAAAATACAACAGAAATACCCCTGAAGATTATTTTTGTATGTCAACTATACCTCAGTAAGACTGGGAGGGAAAAGATTATTGTAAAACCTATCAGAAAGGCAAAAAAAATAAATAAATAAACCAAAGCATTCTCCATGAAAGGTAAGTCTGAAACCCTGAAATGTGAGGGTCACTTGGGGGAAATGAGCAAAAACGAAACACAAGGAAACAAAACGGGGCAAACAAGATGATCAAGGGAACAAAGGAGCTGACAAGAGAAAAGTTACAAAGATCTAGAGGAAAGCACATTGTGAGAATTAGATTATCACTATAAATTTGGTTGGTCTTTTATTTCGCTTTGTTTTAAGACAGGGTTTCTCTCTCTGTCACCCAGGTTAGAATGCAATGGCATCATCATAGCTTACTGCAACCTCACCTCTTGGGTTCAAGTGATCTCTTGTCTCAGCCTCCTGAGTTGCTGGGAATATAGACACATACCACCATGCCTGGCAAATTTTTCTGTCTTTTTTGTTTTTTTAAGATATGGGGTCTTGCTACGTTGCCCACACTGGCTTTGAATTTCTGGGTTCAAGCAATTCTCCCTCAGCCTCCAAAAATGCTAAAATTATTGGCATGTCCACCATAGCTGGTCGTGATTACTATGTATTTGGATTATCATAAATAAAAAAAGATTGACGAAAATACAAAACAAAAAGATATGATGGCTTTACACTGGTGACAGTTAAGTCCACTGTCAACCTAACTTGATTCAATTAGAAAGCTGATCCTCAGAAGCAAAATAAATGAAGAGGCGGTCTCCAGGTAAACGTGGAGAGTACTAGTTGATGGTTACCATTGTTCTGATTAAATTAACTTGAGAAGACTGTGATACCAACTTCCCAAATGTCCCTGTTAATGACATGCTTCCTGTTCCCAGTGAGGCTGGGATTCTGTGCATAAGAAACACTGAAAGTCAACATGAACATTTTATAGGATAAGAGACAGACTGCATTTTTACTAAGTTAAAAGCAGGCAGAGTATTGGCTATGCCCTACAGCAGCAAAAAATTATTTTAAAAAACCTCACTGAACCAATGACTGGATTCCGGAATGCCCTCAAGTGCACACAGAGCGCTGTGTCCCAGCAAAAGCCTTTGAACTACCCAACCACCTTTCCTTATGGAGAGAGGATGCAGATCTAGATGCTGTATCAAGGTGAAGACTCAGCTTTCGTAAGATACTAGATTCCAAACAGAAAGGTAGTTATCAAATAGCGTAGGTAGCAATTAGAGGCTGAGCAGGAGGTTGTAAGAATCTAAAACAAAGGAACTTGGTAGGCATGTAATCATGAAATCCCCCAAACATCAAAGGGGGAGGGATCAAAGTAAACACCTTCGGGTAAAGTGTTATTTCCCCCAAGGAGGAATTCAAGAGACGTAGATCTCTTTGGTCATAATATAAACTATCATCAGTGTATCAGCTTGAAGAAACAAAGCAAGATCTTGATTTTCTCTTCTTCCATAGTTTGAATGTACTTCATTAGGAAATTGGACAGCGCATTGATGCAGGAGACTCCAATTGCACAGAATCTGTGCCTAAACATATTTTTCAGGATGTTACTCTGAAGAGAGGAGGTGGGGAAAAGCAAATCAAGTAAACTAGCTTAGTTTTAAAAAATGAACAGTGACGACAACAGCAAAGCCTCCTACATATACTTGACAAAGTATGTTCTGTGGCAACTCTTTTCCCTGTTCTGCAACCATAGGACCCCTTCTTACAAATAAAGCCTGCCATTCAACAATCAGATTAAAATGTGTTTAGTCAATCATACACGCTATAACACGATAGAACTTCGGAGGGTTTTCAATGATATTTACTAAAATTTAGAAAGGATTTTCTGTTTGACTTTAATTCAATAAACACTGTATAAATCAGGAGTCCTCACTTTAATTCAATAAACACTGTATAAATCAGGAGTCCTCAAACTTTTTAAATACAGGGCCAGTTCACTGTCCCTCAGACCATTGGAGGGCTGGACTGCAGGCCCCAGGACGAGTTGGCTGCTAAGCAGGACAGACAGTGGCGACAAAAACACCCAGTGGGCCAGATAAATGTCCTCAGTGGGCCACATGTGGATGGGTCGTAGTTTGAGGACGCCTGCTATAAATATTAAAAATAAAGAAGCAAATGGAAATAATACTTTTTTTTTTTTGAGACAGAGTTTCACTATGGTGCCCTCAGTAGAGTGCCTGGTGTCACAAACTCAAACTCTTGGGCTTAAGTGATTCTCTTGTCTCAGCCTCCCAAGTAGCTGGGACGACAGGCGCCCATCACAATGCCCAGCTACTATTTTTTTTTGTTGTTGTAGTTGTCATTGTTGTTTAGCAGGCCTGGGCCAGGTTCCAACCTGCAGGCCCCAGTGCATGTGGCTGGCACCCTAACCACAGAGCTATGGGTGTCGTGTGGATATAATACTTTTAAGTGAAATGAAACTAATAGGGAGTGTATTGGACACTTTTTTTTTTTTTTGCAGTTTTTGTCAGGGGCCAGGTTTGAACCTGCCACCTCCACTATATGGGGCTGGCGCCCTACTCCTCTGAGCCATAGGCACCACCCTATTGGACACTTAACTGTAAACTCACTGATGTAATTCCATCACAAATGGTCAAGATCCTGAGGGATCAACATGGTAATTGAGAAAAGCATATTTCTCTTCAGTCCTTATACCATTTTCTCTGGTATAAATATTTGTAATACTGTTAATCTTTCCCAGAACAGTATCTTAAAAGATGACAGCAGAAATGCAGGCTCCTTTCCTAAGTCAATACATGGCAATTATACAAATCAAAGATACAGATCGAGATGAGACAAAGCAAAAAGGTAAGAGAAGGGTAAGATAAACAAAGTGATGGCTCATCCCAGATTCATGCACCAAGGCAGGTCGTCTCCCGGTGTCACCTCCCGTTCATCCCCATCTTCCCATCTCCACTGCTGTTACTTGTCCACTACGTCCGTGATCCCCTGCTAGCAACTTGCCAAGGCAGTCTCTCTGGACCTCTGTCTTTTTTCCAATCCATTCTCTAAATGGCCACCATATAAAATTTTTCTTAACACATTTCATTTTACGAAAGAGCAATATGAGATCTACCCAGTGGTTGCATGATAAGGACAAAATTCTTCAGTGTGATAGTGGTGGCCCCCGAGTCTGCTCCACCCTGCCACTGCGCCCAGCACTCCCGCACATCTGAGTTCTATGGCCTCTCTGTCATTCCTCAGTCACGTTCCAGACTCCCATGGTTTTCTATCTTTATTCATAGTCTTCTCTTTAACAAATGTCTTTCTTGTTTATGGATGTCGCCCATAATTTTACACATCCTTCAAGATCCAGCTGAAATGTCACCTCCTCCAAGAAACTTTCTTATATCCTATTAATTTTATTTCTCTATATTCTCATAAAACTTTAAATTCAAACATTAACTACAGCATTTACCACATTCTTCTTTAAATTGAAGCTAATTATGTAAAAGTCAGTCTCTACCATTAAACTATGGGCAACTGAACTTCAATTCACATCCCAGGAACAGTCTGCGGCATTTATTTGCTTACGTATCTTTTCTTTCTTAATAACCATAAGTTCCTTGAGAGCGGGAGCCAGGGTAAATTCCCACTTACTGGGTACAGTGCACACTAGCTGCGTGCCGAGCACACTTCTAACGTCAACTCAATCTGTACAAAAACAGGGATTTTAAAGAAAACACGTGCCCCCCCCCAATGTTCTGAAGTTAAAACATTTTTACAAACACTTTTAAATAAAAATTTAAACATTTTAATATAAATTTAATGTAAATACCAAGTATTTATAATATACATGATGATATATGAGTTAGGGTTCCATTTACCTACCACCCACTGAAGAAACAGAAATTACCAATGCCTTTGAGTACCAATAATGCCATATTTACCCAAATATGGAGTACTTTGTGCTCCATAGCATCCCATTCCCTCTCTACCTTCCAAAGGTAATCATTATCCCAATTGATGATTCTTACCTCCTCATTTTTATTCTGTATTTCCTGGAAAATAAGACCTACCCCCAAAATAAGCCCTGGCAGGATTTCTATGCATTTGTTAAATATAAGCCCTACCCTGATAATAAGACCTAGTGATGGGCGTGGCTATGCAGCGTATCTGCATAGCCACACCCTGCATTTCCACATGGAGCAGTAAGGAAGACTGGAATACCCTTTTATCTGCCACAGCTCCTTTCTCCCAGTCAATCACACTTGCATGGGTATCCGTGTGATGATCTGGTCTCAGGCATCTTATTGCACACATGCAAATGGCTAGGGGAAAGGAGTTCACGCATCACTAGCACCAGCCCCACCAACAAGGTCGGCTCCCCCTGTCAGGTTCCAGAAGAAGATGACTTAACTGTATTTGAATAAATGTAGCTTGTTGTATTATACTTAATAAAAATAAGACATCCCCTGAAAATAAGCCCTAGTGTGTCTTCTTGAGAAAAAATAAATATAAGACAGTGTCTTATTCTGGGGGAAACACAGTTAATAGTCTTATCCCACATATATAATACTCTCATCCCACATATGTTTTTATAATAGTCTTATCCCAGTAGTCCCCTCCCTTACCCATAGTTTTGCTTTCTACAGTTTCAGTTACAAACTGCTGAACTCAATCTGGAAATAGTTGAGTAAAATAGAATAAGACAGAGAGAGATCGCGTTCATGTAACTTATAGTATACTGTTATAATTGTTCTACTTTATTATTGTTGTTGATCTCTGACCATGAGACCCACAGGTTGAGAACTGCTTCTCTAGAAGAATGGTCACCATCCCAGCATGTTATTCCCCTAGTCCTTAGTTTACTGAAATAGAAACTAATCCTCTGGATAGCACCAGTGAAGATGCAGGGTGAGGCAAATTACACCAAAACCTAATGAATATGTGTTTATCTGCAGGACTAGCCAATGACTTTGAAAAAAACTAGTACAGAAAATGAAATTAAATCTATAGGTAAAGAGAATACTGTCAATTACAGAAAAGTGTTTCATAGGAAATTGAGTATTCTGCACTGTCCACCTTCACCGGACTCCATCATTTTACCATAGTCACAATCTTAAAACTGACTATTAAAAAAATGGGGGGGAGGGGGGAGAATAAGAGGGGAAAAGTCATTACTCTGACACAACAGATGTTCGAGTCCTACCTGTTACCCTTTCCGTCACTCCTGTTTCCATAATTCAATCCTCCTTGTTCCCTTTCCCATGACCCACTCAACTCGCTCCTCCTCCCTCTCGGTTCCAATCCTCGGAGGAAATTAAAAAATGGCCAGCCCTCACTCTTTCACTTCAACTTTTCTCTTGGCAGGCCTTTTCTTTTTTCGTTGGAACTATCATTCCACTACTTTCACCCTCTGGACCTTTCCTGGTGTTGCCGTATTTCTGACATCTGCTGTAACTAACGCATACCCTCTGCTCCAGATATATTTCTTCTATACTTGAATGGGCTCAAAACCCTTCTTCCAACAAAACATATCTGTCCTATCAATACTGTCTCCTCCACCTGTCAGTCAAGTCGAATAGCTTCCCTGACCTTTCTGTGTCCTTTTCCTCCTTCTTCAAGGATCTTTATCATCAAACTCGCCTAGTTAGTGGGCTAACAGCAGCATAATTGGAAAAGTCATAATTGACCTTCCCAATTATTTTCTCTCTCAACCCTTAGGAAGTAATGAAGGAAACCTTTACTTTGGACTTAATTTTACCCAAAATGCAGTGTTGTGTGGTTAGGTTAAAAATGACAAGATGCTTGCAAGAAAACGTTAGCCTGACATTAGAATTCATAGCAACCAAGGTAGAGACTCAGGATGTAATTATTAGAGACTTTGGGAAGAGAAGGGAAACCAGTTTTTGATATCTGCTCTAAGCCAGGCACTACATGAGATGCGTATACACGTTCTTTTATCACTGCAAAAGTTGGGCGAAGTTATTGTCATCCTCATTTCACAGAGGAGGGGACTAAGACTCCAAGAAGCTTAGAAGTGACACCAGAAATTGAATCCAGGTTCTTCTAGGTCCTCATGTGCCAAAACAGCGCAAGTTAGATTTGAAGTTATCTTAAGAGGGATGAGGGCTGTAAAATAATATTCTCACCAAACAACCACATCTGATGCAGACTGCTTATCAACCAAGGCCCTTCAACTCTGCCTCCTGCCTTTTCCCACCTTTCCTCCCATCGCTTGCCATGTATCTCCAGCCCTACAGAATACCAGACGATTCTTGACAGTCCTGTGCTGATGAATGACTTTGTGCTTTTACAGAGCTTGTTTCTTTTTGTGAAATGCCCTTTCCCTTATTTCATCTATCTCCTACTCCAAAATGCAGCTCAAGGGTCACCTGCAGGAAGCTTTTTGTCATCCTCTGGTCTAACTGAGGTCATCCTCTTCCATAGCCAAGTGTAATACATATCCCTACCATAGCGTTTATCCCACTGGAACATAACTGCTGCTTTACTTGTCTGTTTCCCTTACTACTAATTAAGTTATTATTCCTGAAAGGGCTGAACTACACGTATCTGTGGCATATGGTGCAATGACTGATACACCATAGGTGCTCATGGCCCTAAAGCAGCAGTGCTCAACCTGTGAGTCTCTGTATTAAACGAACTGTATTAAAAGGCCGCGACATGAGGAAGGTTGAGAATCACTGCAAAAGAACTGGGACAAATGGACAGAAAACACAAGGTAGTATATATCTGGGATTGTCATTCAAAGAGTCTTTGAAAACAGGAGTGGGCTATTTCATGAACCAGTGTTTAAGCAGAAGTAGATAATAACCGAGGGCCAAAGAACTTTCAGCACTGAATGAGGAACAGAGCTGGAAGAGTTAAACAGCCATTCTTGCTCCAGATCTAAGTTTTCTGATGAAGGTAAGTAAAAAATTCAGAAGCCGGTGTGGTGCAATACCAAGAACACAGATATCACAGTCAGAAAGCCTGGGTTCAGGCGACTCTGTTGTGTGACATTTGGGAGGGATGCCATTTCATCTCAGTCACCCTGAGAGGTGAAAGGAGGACTGGGGAGAGGCGACCCACTAGACGGTCTCTAAATGCCTTCCAACTCCAAGTCTTAACAAAGCGTCGTGTTCATTTTCTCATTGTTCACTGCATTCTCACACCTGCTGATGCTTAAAGGTCTCTGCCACTAAGACTTAGACCAATGCTGTATTCCCTAATGGCTCCATTCGCTAAGCAATAAAGTAAAACATGCACCAAAACAATGAGTAAGATCTGCATTATTTCATTTTACTCAACTTTCTGAAAAATGTTTTAACAAGATAATTCAGGTAAAACCTGAGTCCAAACGGAAATGGGATACTGACTTACAAAATTTAATTAGCTGAACTACAGCAGACACTTAGCATTCACGGACTTAACACTTCCATATTTGGCACGGCTTAAAGATGAAGGCTGATGACATGTGATCGTGTGTTATTTTATTGAGAGAACGTTTTATTTGAATCCTCCTCGTCAGATGGCTGATGTCCACAGGAAAAAGTCCATTATCTAATGGCGGTGATTCATGTGCCTTGGTTATTCTTGGCTCTGTGCTATGAAAGTAGACACTTTCTTAAGGTGACAACACTCTTTCTGTCTGAGTATGATCCTGATATGAAAGTTCTGGTGGTACACATGAATCAACCTCAAGAGTGGGTATAAGTTAGCTTCATAAACTACTATACTCCTGAAGACAGAATCGTTACGTACCTGGAGTGATTTGCTTAATGTTTTCAGTTATACCTTAACATTTTTCAGCGAGAAGAGGAGGAAGAATAGGCATTTCTACTTTAAGAAGTTCTTAACTTTTTTGTGACTTATGGCATGGGTATGCCAAGGGTCTCCTGTGTAATATTTAGCCTCTTCAAAAGGCAACATCTTTTTAAAAACCTAACTAACCTCCCGTCAACCCCTGAAATTAATCTGTTGAAATTCTACTGGGATCTCTTTCAAAACTACCCAGAAAAGGCAGAATTTGGTAAGGTTTAAATATTTGTGGGTATCTGAAAAGGACTTAAAGATAATCACAAAGCCGAGTTCATTATCTGCTCCTGATTCTTACTCAGGGACTACCCCAGCCCTCCCTCTCTTGTGCCCTTGTCAGGCAGGCAAGCTGCACCGGCTCACTCCTCTCATATAACAAAGTCAACCCGAATTCTTAAGAACAGTTTTCAACCAAACGATTTTCTTAAGCTTTCTACTTTCCCTGTATCAGGCTACTAAGAGAAGATATGTGGATTGTAACTCCAATTTTAAGGGGAATGAGCCTTTAAAGAATGCATTGTATGTTGTCATCACTTTGGATTTAAATTTCCTTTTCACATTTTCACCTTAAAATATCTGTGTCTAATATGCAAAGTAAGGCACGCAGCTGCAAGTATTCAAAACGGCTGAGGCAGGAAAAGCAGACGAGTCACTAATTATCTTTTCAAACCGGACTCCCAAATATAGGCACCATCCTTCTTTTCTACCTGTTGTTTCTGGAATAGTTTGTGCCAGTAATGGAAAATTTAAAGACTTTTATATAATTCCAATTTCCTTCTCCTCCAGCTCTGAAAAATGCCCTGGATGTTCAGATGCAAGGTCTAGTGTAATGCCTTTCACACTCTACTCCCCAAAACCCTGTGAGATAAAAGAGAAGCATCAGCAGAAGAGGCCGGCCCATGTCTCCTACGTGTATCTATTATATTTATTATGAGAATGTAAGCTCCACAAATGCTGGGATTTCTGTTTGGTTCACTGCTATAACCCAGAATAAGTTGCTTTTAGGAGAGTTTTCTTTCTTTCTTTCTTTCTTTTTTTTTTTTTTTTTTTTGAGGCAGAGTTTTATTATGTCACCCTCGGTAGAGTGCCATGGTGTCACAGCTCACAGGAACCTCAAACTCTTGGGCTTAAGTGATTCTTCTGCCTCAGTCTTCCCAGTAGCTGGGACTATAGGCACCTGCCACAATGCCCAGCTATTTTTTGGTTGTAGTTCTCATTGTTGTTTAGCAGGTCTGGGGTGGGTTTAAAACCACCAGCCTCAGTGCATGTGGCTGACACTGTAACCATTATGCTCCAGGTGCCAAGCCTTTATGAAAATTTTTTAATGAAAAATTAAAGAATGAATGAACTGCCATGTTTACTACAGCTAGGGACTGATTTTCAGAGCAACCTCATCAGGTAGGTACAATGGTTATCCTCATTTTACAGATGAGGAAACTGATGCCCAGAGCACCCCAGCAGCCTGGTTTTAGTGGCCTCCTCCTAAACATTATGCCACACGACACAGCTTTCCCCATAGGCCAGCGGTTTATTTCATCTACTTCACACACGAAGTTTCTACCATTTCACTGAAGAAAGAGTTGGTGTTAGGAAAGTTTAAAAGTTCACCTACAAAGTCTATTGCTTACTGCATTTTTTAACCACTACTCATGGGACTTTATGCAGGTGGTTCAAGTGCTGTTTCAGACACCTCATCTTATTTTATCACTTATCTTACAAAGTTACATGAAATGATTAGAGAATCCTGATGTTGTCAGACACAGAATTATGTTGCTATTGATTCTAGAACTATGAAATAAATACAGAGGTCTAGGTGATCACGGAACTCCTTCTACAGTTCAACGCCTCTAACTGAAGACCTTGCACTGTGCTGTCCATCTGGTTAGTTCATTCTCCAACATCCTTTCCCACTGAATAAGCCATATGGTTTTAGGCTCAGCACAGGCAGCCTGGCCAACCTCCTAGCTCCATGTCAGCCAGATGAAGTAGAAAAGGAGAAACAGAACTTTGGGTGTAGGTCATGTTGAACAGTAAAAGAAAAACAGGGGCAACTGCAAAATCGATCATCTCTATGATTCACTATGTTTCTAGAAATATCCATTGAAGAAAAACTACAGTAGCCCTGAATACATGGTAATGTGCCTCTCGTGGGCTTACTTCTGGTATCATATTCTGCATAGGTGACAAAAACCAAAAAGCAACAGTTTCAGATCCTGCCAGAAACTGGGATTTTACTTGAACTATCAAACAGCCCAGGGGAGTTTACTGGGTAGAACAGGAAGCCCTTCTTTACAACCTCCTAGAAGACTAGAAACCACAGGGTGGCCATGCAGTTTGCTGCTGGCACTTGTTACAAAAGTAAAAATGCTCACGTCCTCGCTTAGAAACAGGATGAGACCCCTGGTTCTTTGTCGGGCATGTGAGGAGCTTTGAAGTCACTGCTCCATCCTAACTACAAAAAATATCAAAAGCTCTTCTTCACTATCTGAGGTATTAAATATGTTAATGAGCTTAATTTAATAATTTTACATTATATTAAATACCACTGTGTACCTCATAAAATATATACAATTATGATTTGTAAATATACAATATCAAATAACCCACAAAAATCTCTTCTTATATTTATCAGTAGTGAGGTCACTGGGCAATTGCTGCTCCCCAAACTATAGAGACAGAGAGATACGCATGGAGAATCACAACCTGCTGGAGGAGAAACCTCCATGGGAACCCGTACTAGGATAGGGAAATCTGAATGATAACTAACAAGTTGCTGGAAGTTCAATATGAACAAGTCTTTGAGTTTAAAACTCAGGAGGACCCCATCATGGGGGAGGTACTCATCAAACGTTTGTTGAGTTTTTCTACCAGCAGTTCTACCAGGTCCTCACAGTCAGTATCAGAGAAGAATCGTATAGAGGAACCTTCCATGCATATTACTAAATGAAAGAAGCTATCAACCCATAAAAAGACATAAAACAATTTTAATCACATAGTACTAAGTGAGAAAAGCAGATCTGGAAAGTTTTATACTATACAATTTCAACTACAATAGAACATCTGTAAGATGATCACCTAGGAGACCGAAACAAACTGGTCAACATATGGAGGTGGTCAACATCAGGAGTAAGCCCTGCTGTACTGACAGGTACATGTGGTGTCCAGTCTATAAAAATTAGGTCAACTTAAGGAGGTCATTGATGTAGGGAGATTGTCAACTATGGAGGTTCTACTGTATATGATATTATAGAAAAGGTTAAACCCTGGAGACAGTAAAAAAGATCAGTGGTTTCCCTTCCAAAGGGAAGGAGAGATGAGCAGGCAAAGCATAGAGGACTTTCAGGGCAGTGAAACTACTAGGCATGACATGATAAGGATGGCTAAGTATTATTCTACATTTGTCCAAACCCACAGAACGCCAACACCAAGAGCAAACCCTAATGTCAACTGTGGACTTTGTGATAATGAGGTCTCAGTGTTGGTTCACTGACATACCCCTCTGGTTCAGGAAGTTCAAGAGGGTGGAATTGGCCGTGGGGTAAGGGATACATGGGAAATCTCTGAACGTGGTGTCCAATGTTGCTATAAACCTAAAACTGCTCTAAAAATATAACGTATATTAGTTTTTTTCCAAAAGGATGATTTTTAGAAACATATCAGCTAAGCTTTGACAAACATTTTCTTTCTTCTTCATCATGATTATAAAATCAAATGTTAAAAACAGAGGCAAAATAAATCAAATTTTCCAACTGGGACTAGAATTATGGATTATTCCTTTCAATATTTTTGCATTTTTTTTTTAAAACCTTGTCTTAATCAATGGTGAATGTGAACTTGACTGCCAAAGATCTGGTCTTTGAAGAAACAGACTTTCAGATAATCCGAAGTCCTGATTTCCTTTGTCACCCCCAACCTCTGCTATGTGTGTTGAGCCCTTTCTCCAGCAACCCTGCCTCTGAAGATGAGGGAATACGACCCCTGGTTTTAGGGCACAGGGAGGGCCTTATACAGCCTTTCAAACATTTAAGCTCCTCACATCAACTCATCCTCCTCAGTGTCTGTCCATACACATTTCTGAGCCTTTTTGGAGTTCCACCCGCTTGCTTCTCATCAATACCTACCATTGTAGACACTTAGAGCTCACCTAGCTCCACTCTTAATTCAATCACTAGACCTCCAATTGCCTTTATTGTTGGGGATCAAAGTTTTGGAGGAATCCTGCTTTCTCCAAAAGTAGGATTTGTGTTTCTAATCCTCATTCTCCTTTTCATTCTAGGGTTATGGATCCTGTTTAAGGAAGAAAGAGGCTGAAAGCTCCTTAACCGTAATTCTTATTCTTATCTCTGGTATTTTAGTACCATTACCTTTATTAATCTGGCTTTATGATATATTTTATTGTCTGGTAGAAATATAGCCATTTCCAATTTGACTGAATATTCTGCAAGTCTTTTTGTTGGTCTTTAAGGTTATGGGTAAATTACCAGATAAATAAATCAGAAAGAAGCTGCACATCCCAAACACTAATTTTCATATGTGAAGCTGCCTCTATCAACTCCTTGCATGATGCCAGGCCCACAGCTGGGGCTCAAGACTTGTTGAATGACTATGAACAAGCCATCTGGGAAAAGTCAAAAGAATGAGGGAATTCATGAAAGAATGGGATTGTCACTCAAAAGCTATTGTGCTGTGAACTTGTTTTAGTCTAAGAAGAAAGGTTGTCCTGTGACCACATTTGGTGTCTACACCTAGTGTGAAGAGTGTGGGCAATGAAGCCTCTGTAACATGGACTTAATTCAGCAGAGGTGGAGGTGACGAGGGGGGGCTTATGACTGGGATGCTTGCTTCACGATGAGATGTCCAGGGGGCCTTGGATCAGGGGACAGGAATGACTCAAGGATTTCTTCTTAAGATAATAAACGCAAGACCTTAACAGAGGGGTTAAGGCAAAGCATAAAATGCAAAGTAAATGCATCACTCCTGACAATCAGTAGAATGACTGATGCAAAACAACAGGCAAGAGAGGGGAAGAAACATTTCCATCGTTTACTTACACTTTCAGTGAATATTTAATGTTTGAGAACCTAACCTCATGGGTTAAAGGTATTTCTTAATTGCCCTAAATCTTGAATCCTTGACCAGTATAGTGTAGTATTTATTCACAGTCCTGGGAAATAGCCATGACAAAGTTACTGTTTCCAGAACAAAATAAAAATTCAGATTTCTCTACTCCCTGACAACGTATGTAGCTAATGTTACTTCTCCCTCATTCATCTCTGTTTCTCACGACACACTGCTGTCAGAACAATCACAGACCACAGCTGAGCACTGTAACCCTCCCCTCAATAAACTCCTCCACCGGCTCCTTGCCAAGGATTTCAGAACCATCTCAGGATATAACACCACCTACTGGCACACTCAGAACTTCTCAAACGGAACTACTCTTCATACCCAGACTAAGGCAACCTCCCCAGCTCTGAGCCTTTCGCCCATGCGATGTCTTCCACCTGAAAGATCCTTAATCAGACTAGTGAAATGGCAGTCATCCTTCAAGGCCCAAATTCCTCCTCATTTTATTTATTTATTGTTTTTTTTTTTTAAGACAAAGTCTTGCTCTGTTGCCTGGGCTAGAGGGTGTAGTGGCATCATCACCACTCACTGCGACCTCAAATTCCTAGGCTCAAGCAATCCTCCTACTTCAGCCTTTCAAGTAGCTGGGATTATAGGCAAGTACCAACAACCTGGCTAATTTTTAAAATTTTCTGTAGTGGCGGGGTCTTACTATTACCCAGGCTGATCTTGAACTCCTGGACTCAAACCAACCTTCCACCTTGGCCTCCCAAAGTACTGAGGACTACAGGCATGAACCAATACACCCAGCCTTCCTCCTGATATTAAAAAATAGTTAGCACTTTTCATTTCAACAAAATAACAAAAAATCTGTACTATACTAACAAAGGATACCATCCAAAGCAGACAGTGAAGGAGATTCAAGGTCAAATAAATTTTCTTAGCAATGCATTTTATATAAACTGCTGCGAGGCAAAGCAAAGGGTATGTACAGCCTTCGAAATTGGATAAATGTGGGTTTGCCTTCTGGCTGTGACATCTTTTAATCTTGTGACCTAGGATAACTTATTCAACCCTTCTGCAACTGAGTTTTCTTCCCATAAAATGGACATAATAATTATATCAGAAGTACAGATTGTGGACACAAAGCACACACTTCCCATGTTCCATTTAATAATTCCGTGCTGACCTTGTCTTTCCTATGTTGTAAATTTTAGCCTTCTCTGGTCTGTCTCTTTCTCTCATGCTAGTCACCAGTGGAAGCTCAGTTCCAAGTGCTGGTGGAAAATGTCTCTACAAACTTTCATCTCTGATAACATTCTGCATCCTAAGACTGTGAGACTGCTAGTCCTCAGGGATTATTACTGTGCTCTATGAAAGCACCTTTAAAAAGTGTGTAAATCTGATTTTCTTAGTGAGGAACGTGCCACTGTGGTAATACTATTAAATGTTCTCTCTTTTCTCAAAACGTTAAGTATTTGCGAATTCTCTTTGTTAAGCTAGAAGGGGAAGCAAATCAAAATAACTTGGTTAGATTTCTTCAATTGAGAGCCTCTTTATGAATTAAAATTAACAAGTTTGCTGTGAGAGTTAATCACAACAGTTAATGACGGCTTAGTGGGTAGAACAGAAAAGACAGCCCTGTAACATGACCAACAACACAACTGCACAACGTCTAAAATAGCAGTGATGATAATGTTCCGCCAGAGCTGACAGCACACATGGTTTGGAGGCCTCAGCCAAGACTCATCTCTGCTAGAGGGGTAAAAACCACCAAGCAAAGCCCTGCTTGTCTGAGTCAGCTGAGTCTCCCAGCCGGGGTATTTGACCCTCTTTCCATGCTGAACTTGCCATCCTGTTGTAAATCAGTCAGCACCCTCCTAGAAACAGACCCGCTCATTTACTTAAGAGCACACAGCCCTTCAAAGGGCAAAGAGGGTCGAGGAAAGCCCAACTAACTGAATGGGGTAAGCAGGTCAGGAACAGGGGTTCCTCCGAGATCAACGGTATTTGTTAAATGTGCACACAGACCCCTGAGTAAATACCAACAGCATTCCTTTGTGTTTCTTTAAAATTCAGACCCCATTAGGGAAAGAGCAAGGTGCCTTCCTTCTGTCACACCACTAAGCCCTCACTCTGTCAGAGTGCTATTAGCATTAATGGGAGATTTTACTACCTCTCACTGTGTATGTAAAAACCAAGTGTCTCTAAAAAGTATTGTTTTGTTGACATTTATCATAAGGACTATTAAAACAACATGTAAAAATGTCAATGTTTCATTTGGATACCTCATTGCACCCAAACTGGCTATTGTACAATTTTACTTTATACAATCTATTAACAGAACACACAGCCTAGCTTATTAGAATGCGTTATTCTTCTTGAGGGAAAAGCTGAGCGTAGGTAATTATTCTAAAAATATCCCCACCAGCTGGAACGTCCCTTGAAGACCAGAAGGAACTCTATATTTTATCTCTGAGGCTCCAGGGCCGACCTTGGTGCCTGGCACACACTAGGCTTCCCATTTGGGGTTGTCAAGTTTGTTTAACGAGATGTTACTTTGTGATAGGCCCCTTACTTACGTGATCACTGATACTTGGAACAAGGCCGTGAAGTAGGTTTAATCAACTGCCCTTTATAAAAGAGGAATCTCAGGATTAGGAAGATCAAGAAACCTGTCCAAGGTTACCTGGTAAGTGACTAAAAGAGATTCAAATCAAAAACCCAACTGAAGAAGAGTCTGAAGCAAACACTGCACTATACAGTTACCTGAAATCAATGAACTGCTTCTTGGTAACTGCTGATTTTTTTGCAATGCCTTGAACATCCCTGACCATTCACTATAATCGCAACATGTGGGCAGAGGGCACTGGTCTGAGTGTACTCTGACCACAGGCCACGTCTGGGATGCATCAGTAAGTCCTTGATAGCAGACTGTTTCTTATCTTCCCATCTATCTTCTTAAAGTAGTGGGCAAGAAAATCACTTTTTGATTCATTAGAATTGAACCGATACTAAGTCATGAGACACTTGGGCTGGCTACATAAGTCTGGTTGGTGGTTGGAAACATTCTTGTGTAGCCACAAGAGAATTAACATATGGAAATTTCCTATGTAAACTCCAAAGGGCGCTACAAGAGAGTGTTCAATGGCATCATGGTAGAAAGAGCACAGCTTTGGGATCAAACACAACAAGGTTAAAATTTGTATCTTCCCACTCAAAAGCTGGTGGCCTAGGGCAAACCAAGTTAAGCTCTTAAAGTTCAAATTCTTCATCTGCAAAATGTACACTGCAGGCTGTAGTGGACACTGCTAGTTATTCCCTGATATCTGTTCTCCCTGCTTCCAGGGTGTAGGTCTGAATTACGTTCCCAAGCATCTCCTAGAAATTTTTCATGAAAAGAGGATGACTCTGGAGGAAAAAAAAATCAAAACTTTCAACTGTAGAAGAAACAGTTAAAGCACTTGGCTTATTGAAGGAAGCATCACTTTAATAAAATAGCCTAAATCACTGTTGCTTTTGTTGGGCTATTATAGTTATGCTATGAGATCATATATAGCAAGGATGCTTGTAGACACAGCAATAGAAGGAATTTCAGGAAGTCATTCAATAAGGTGTCCATATCGTGTACAGGTTATTCATCCAATCCACAAATATTTATTGTAAACACCAACTAGGCACTAGGGCACTGCTAAATGATGGTGGTACAGACATTACCCTCTCTCTACTTTCACAAGTTTTATCCAAATAAGATCAAGTGAAAGTCAGCTTCTGATGTGGACGTGGAAAAGAGAGAAGAATACCATATTGTGAGGGCAAGAGAGAGAGAGAACAAACGTATCAAAAAATGTTCATTTTTTTCAGTGAGAAGAGTTACAGTCCAGTCATCTGCTGTTCATGGAACCAGACACCATCAAGTGGCATAGGACATCTCAACACAAGGACAATTGTCCCAATTATCCATGATTGAGGAACACTGACATCCTTCAATCGGTACAAGAAACTCTACTCAGATAGCCCTGTTTTGGGTTCACACAGTCACCCACAGGCCTATTTCTTACCCCATCATTCAGAGATAGTAAATGTCCTGCCAGGCACAGCAGCTCATGTCTGTAATCTCAACACATTGCTTGAGGTCAAGAATTTAAGACTAGCCTAGGCAATATAGCAAGACCCTATCTTAAAAAAAAAAAAAAAAAAGAGAGAGAGAGACTTCTGCCACCTTAACAAGGTCATCGTCATTAATACTTGTGCTTATAAACCTAACCAGTTTCAATCAAGTTACAGACCACTGTCAGGCCCTTCTTCCAGACCCTGACTTTTGTTGATAGGTGCTACTATTTGTTCAGGCATCCTCCTCTGCCCTTACCCACATCTCACAAAGCCAACTCTCTGCCGGTGTCCTCACCCTGACACTCATTTATTTACTCTGATACTGTTTTTCAAAGAACTTAAGTAACTCTTTAAATGACATTTTTCAAATTTAACATGACTAAGTTCTGGCCCTAAACTTATTCCCCCCTCACTCATTCTCATCTCATCAACCCAAAGGCTCAGGCTATTTTAAAACCACCTCCTTTTTTTCTTTCCAGTCCGTGACATCCAATCCATCAGTGTCATGACAATTCTGTCCCCAGAATGTAACTTGAATCTATTTAATTCTTCTGGTTCCCATGCCAACCTCCTAGCTAACGCCATCATCTATCTTCTACACTTTTGTGATGGCCTTGTACTCATCTCATACTTTTGACTCCTTTATGACAAAATATAATCTTCTTCCTATGGCCTACAAGGCTCTGCTAGATCCAACCTCAGCTCCCAATAGCCATCCCACTCTTCTCTTCTCGGGGCTTGCTCCCTGATGGCACAGCTGGAAGGCCACCTTGGGAGGGAGCCCATCCCTGACCACAACATCTGAAGTCGTTTCCCTCTTTAGTTCTCTCTCCACTGCATGATAATCTTTTAGTTGCTCCCCACTTACTATAATTTGTAGTAATTTCTCTAGTGATTTCTTTGTTGCCCTGGTAGTAAGACCTCTGAAGGTAGGCTCCAAGAAGGCAGGGAACATACCAGCTTTATAAGGCTAGCAAGTGTCCCCTCTCAATCTGCTTCTGTATATGTGTATGTAGCATATATATGAGGTCGCTATTAGTATGATCCCTCTTACATAGTTGAAGATGTGAGGCACCCAGAGATCACATACCTCCCCCAGGCCACAGAGCCAGGGGCACGCTCAGGTAGCCTCAGCCAGAGTCCCTGCTCCTCACCATACCGTTTTCTAATCATTACACAGTCGTGTGCCTGGCTCCTTGTAGGAGTGCAATGAACACTGAGAGAATGAAAAATGAAACTCTTCTATGTCTGAATAGCCAGAGACAACAGGTGCTGCCTAGGTGCCCTTACCTGTTCCTAGTCCTACTATTCATGCTGGGACGCACCTTCTCTTGTCTACTAAGTTATGAGCTCCTGTGACCAAGAATCATGCTTTATCCGTCCTCATGCCTCTCGTGGTGCCCAGCATTACAGTGGGTACTCAGAAGAGTTGGCCTAAAGTGAGCAGGCATTTAAAAATCAGTAGAAATTAACTACAATTGCAATGAAGTAAAACTCCACTAAGTGTTCCCATAAAAGATAAACACAACGGTTGCCATTTGTCATTTTAGTCATTTATAGAGCTGATTTGATTCTAAAGGTATTCTTTGTGTCTCCAGAATTAAAGAGCCATTTTATAGAGCATGGCTTTATACTTCATGAGCGGCTAAAATTATCTTTATTGGGGAAAAAAAATAAGGTGAGAAAGGGAAAACTATTTCAAAAGCTTTTTCACTGTCCGTCTTAAATCTTCCCGAGCAGGCAGTAAGTGTCAAGGGCAGGGTCTCGGAGCGTGGCTGGTCCTCCACAAGCCTTTGTGAAGACAGATGGAATGGCCTTGTCCAAGCATCTGCCCGTTTCTCGTTAGCTCTGCTACTCACACTTTCCTACCCTGCTTCCTAGTCTCCTCTCCCATTTCTCATTCCTGTCCCCATTTCCTCTTGTCCCTTGCAATAACACTGCTAATGCTGAAAAGTCATTTTTAATGTATTAATAAAGAATGCCTTTTCTGGGAAACACTTGGGAAAGGGACCAAAAATCCAGGACAGTACAGCCTGACTTCAAGTGTCCATCAAGCCTGTGACTACTGTCCTGTACTGGAGAGCCCTCTTATGGAACATGGCTCTCTGGCCTCTGAGTGTTCTGTAGTGAAAAGAACAGACTCTACTTCTTACTAGAGGAAATCTAGATGATTAAAGATCTCGTATCACCACAGTGAAAGATCTTGAAGGTAGAAGCAGTCAACTCAAACGTCCAGGGAGCTGAGCACCAGCAGAGCTTTGTGAACCTCTTCCAGGGTAAAATAATGGGAACAAGGTAGGGGAGACGGTAATGGGAACAAGAAAGTTCTACCCTCTGTAAAGGTATCTGTTATGGTTAAATTATATACGCCCAAAAAGATACGCTCAAGTCCTAACCCTTGGTGCCTTAGAACGTGACCTGATTTGGAAATGGGGCCCTCATTGATGTGGTTACTATAAGATGAGATCACATTGGAGTGTGTGGGCCCCCAATCCAGTATGATGGGGTCCGTGGAAGAAGGCAATCGCATCAGGACAGACACAAGGAGGGCTCTGTGAGGACGGAGGCAGAGAGTCCAGCGATGTGTCTACAGGCCAAAGAGCTGCAAGGATTGAAGTGAGCACAGGAATGGAGCAGATTCTCCGTCAAGAAATTAACCCTGGTGACACTCCTCAAATTCAGAGTTTTAGCCTCCAGAACCATGAAAAAAAAACCTCTTGTTCTTTTAAGTCACCTTCTTTGTGGTATTTCATTATGGCAGCCTTAATGTAATCTAGCACCCAAATTCAGAGTTTTAAAAAACTCATGATGGCCAAAGCAGCCCCTGGCAGCCAGGCTGCCTCTAATTCAAGGGTACTTACACTTCTGTTGAAAACAAAAAATGCCATTGAAAAGAAGTCTCCTCAATGTTGTGTATCAGCCCACGCTATAACTGAGAGCAGAATTACCTTCCAAAGCCCAGAGGTGAGAAGTGTGGATTCCATAGTCAGAAATCAGCTGACTGGCGTTTATGTGCTGCCTCTGCCACTCACAAGAGGTGGGGTTTGAGGCTCTCTTGCCTCAGTTTCCTCATCTGTACATGGGAATAATAATGTAATCTGCTTCACAGATGGCTATACACGGCACGCCCCTGGGAGGCCTTCTGCATTGCAGAGCAGGGAGAACTCAGCAATCCCCGCCCTGTGGACTCCTTCGCACACTGTCTCACTTGACCGTGTTTCACTGGGTGTTATTATCTATTTGCTTTACTGTGAACTCATGTAGGGCAGGGTCTTGGCTTGGTCATTTTTGTCCCTTGCCCATATGCAATAGGCAGTCACGCACAGCTGGGGAATGAAGGCAGGAATTCACTCATCTCTTTGACTCCTGTGATTTTGAGATCCTGAGGGCAGAACCCATATCTTATATCATCCACATGCCCAGCAACTGGCAAGTGGCTTCACAAAGGGCGAATGGAATTCAATAATTTTACCGTAACCAGCAAATGCTAAAAAATAGCCTTACTCTCTGTGGCTGCCCAAAGCTGACTTGGAGAGATGCTTCCCGATTGTGTAACAGGGATGCTGTCCCAGTAAATTGGCATAATCTGGACCAGTGGTCAATAAACTAGCCCACGGTACATAAGCTACCTTTTTTTTTTTTTATAAATAAAGCTTTATTGATCCTCTGCCCTGCCCATTCAGCTTTGTATTGAACATGGCTGCTTTTGTGCTACTTGGGCAGAATAGGGTAGTTTTAACTAAGACTGTATAGACATATTTACTACCTGGCCCATCATAGAAAGGTCTTCTGATCTCGGATTTGGACCATCCTCTGTGATGATACTAAAAATTAACCTCCACGAGGACATAAACCCCGTCTGCACAGCTTAGACCTGTATCACCGGCATCTAGCAGAATATCTGAGTAAAGAAGATGAGGGAAATAAAAGCCAAGGTTCTCTGACAGTACCAGCAGCATGCAGTACTAACAGACATCCACTGGGCAAGAGCAGTGTCCAGGAGCTCTGCCCTCTCCTCGAAGCTAACCCAGGAGCATCTCGGTGCTGCTGCTGGATGTGCCTTGATCACTAACCACCTGGGAGTCCCCTGTGAGCACAAGGCTGGACACACAACCAGGACATCATCTTTCCAAGAACTAAAAAGGACTGAGCTGTCAGGACAGATTAAACCTAAGAAGAACCTTTCAAAAACCTTTTTCTATGTATATACATTTACATTAGAAATGTTTTAAGGGAATAAACATTTGGAAATCAATTCCCTTACATAGTTGAACCCGAAACAGCTGTCAGAAGCCAAACATTTATAAACACAAATGGTCAAGGTACTGAGTGAAAAAAATTATTTCATATTTAAAAGAAAAAGTCCAACCCACCCTGCCATAACAAACGCAAAGAGAGAAACAGCAAAGCCAGACACGTCCGAGAATGGTCCCTCAGTGTTAATATTAAAAGCATGTGCAAGTTCTGGCTCCAATATAGTCGTTTATGGCTAGATTTAAAGGAAGAAGGGTCCTTTAGCTTGGAAAATGATCACATAGAACTTACTGCATAAAGAAAGAATTTGATACCATTTTTGTCTATTTCTTCCTCTCACCCAAAGATTTATCACTTCCACACACATGTCTTCAAACCAGGCTTAGCGCGGAGACTCTCCCAGCTCTGCACACCCATGCTTACTGAGATCTTGAGCATGTGGTGTCTTCAAGGTATATTCTCCCTTACAGTTTTCTGGGGAATGCTGAATTCCATCTTTAAGGATGATGAGATTTTTAATTACCTGGTCATGGTAATATTTAGACTTAAATTTAAATAAATATGGCATCCTGTTATCTTAGTTTCTGATCAAATAGGAGAATCAAAATGCTCACGTGGGAGCTGATCTAATGTACTCAAGTTAAATATTTTATGTAAGTTAGATTCTTGTATCACAGAAATCTCAAAGTAATAGTTTTTTAGTTTAGCTTTTTTTTTCACCAATCCTCTTCTAAATTGAGGTACTATAGAAAAATGTGCACAGTCCCTAAAACGTATTTTTTTTTTTTTACACAATATTAACAAAATCTGTTTACTCCAGGGGAAGAGCAAAAATTCAGACAAGGATTGACATACTGGATTTTCTTTGAGGTCTGTTATGTTCTATTGAAAAGCAGGACTTCCTACTCCTTTTGTAGTCCCGCCTTTAGAGATATAATCAAGCATTTCTTAGGGGACTCTTTAAAGGGCTGGGCCTGCGCATGGTGGTGGAGGATTTCCAGTATGACCTGCACCCCGGTGCTCCCCCCCCCGGCTGGGAATGCCTGACCCCGGAAGCCTCACACAGACATGAGGTTCTGTCTCCCTTGCCTTATTCTGCTGTAGCTTTCAAAACATTGTTTTTACTTACATACCAACTTTTCACACTCTTTCGCCTTTGGGGGTTGTACATTAAAATTAACATAAAGGCATTTTCCTCAAAAGAAGATAGGAAAAGAATATTAATGGCTAACTACAGCACAATCATTATTTTTCAGAGGAAACAAGACATGCCAAAATGCTGCATCTTTAAGCAAGTCCTTCCCAATATGGAAATCATAAAATGAAATGAAAACCACCTTTTCACAACCAGTTAACAATTACATGTGAGGAGATCAAAAGTTACGCACACAGCCCACTGGGACGCGTGGCCAGATGCCCACAGCATCCTTTTACATTGTTTGACTTTTCTTCTTAAATCTATGTAGCTGTTTTTCTCTTATTTGTTTCAAGCCTTCTGTGTGGGAGTGTTAATAAAATTTAACATCTGTAAATCTCTCACGTTGGTATGATGAGTCCTTGTTCCAATTTTCTCCTTTATTCCAATTCTGAATTATGTCATCTCAGCAATCTCCTGAAAATATCCAACAATTAAGGCAGACTTGAAATCTCCACTGAAATCTCTAACAGAAACCCCCAAATGCCTAGAGACTGAGTCTCCAAACATGATACGATGAACTGGTTTTGGTTCAAAGGAATCCCAGACCAGGAAAAGAAGAGTTTACTTCTGGTGAGAAAGAGCCAAGAGAAAAAGGGAGAGAATAAAGGCATATTTCAGCTTAAAACTAATCACGTTCTAGTTCAACTAGAAGGCAAAGTTTCCAAAACCTTAAATATGTATTGAATTTGAATACACTCCATCAACCTACTTATCCCAGGATCTTTCAGTGGACAAAGCTGCTTCTGACTTCAGAAAGAAAAATAATGCCAAGAGGCACAAACTCCATCGACTTCACAACCACCTGCCATAAATCCATCTGCACATGGACCCTGCAGAAGCGTCTCCCCTCCTGTGCCAGGCATGTGGCCCTCCTGGGTCCTGGATTCCACCTCTCCTTTTCCTCTAGGACAGTTCTCTGACTTGAGTATACATCAGATTCCCTTGAGAGGCTCGTTACAACACAGGCCGTTGAGTCTCAAACCCAGAGTTTCTGACTAAGCAGATCTTAGCTAGGAGCTGGTAATTTGCTTCTTTAGACAATTTCCAGGTGACTGATATTGCTGGTTCCAGAGCGGACTTTGACAACCAGGGTTCTAGGACCTGTTACACTGATTATCCATTTCATCCAGGTTTTTGTGCCCCTCTCTCTCCACACTGCTCCTTTCTCTAAGTATATAAACATGTTCAAATATGTATCATCTTAAAACACAAACAAAAATTTCCCTTAACCTCATTAAGAATGTGTGTAAAATATTTCTCTCCCCTTTGGTCATCTCCACATTCTTAAGAGACTGTCCTCCACATACCACTTTCTCCCTTCCCACCTACTCCTCCCTGCTCTGCAATCTGACGTTTGCCTTCTCAAGTCTGCTGAACCTACATATCCCATGAGCCTGCATGAACTTACAGTTCTAGGTCAACGGATACTTCCTAAGTCTCTATCTTCCCTCAGTCTCTCTGCTGTTCCTAGCATGGCTCACCTGCTCAAATTGCATTCCCTCCCCCTTGGATTTTATAAACTCTATCCTGGTCTCCTGCCACCTCCCTCACGGCCCCCCTTTGTCCTCCTTTCTCAGAATGACTGTTTTTCATCATCCTCATAGTGCTGGTGATTCCGTGGTCCTTGTCCTTGGCTCTCCCATTCTCAATCTCTATCAGCGGTTCTCAACCTGCGGGCCGCGACCCCTTTGTAACAATGAAAATACATCCTGCGTATCAGATATTTACATTAAGATTGATAACAGTAGCAAAATTACAGTTACGAAGTAGCAAATAATTTTATGGTTGGGGGTCACCACAACATGAGGCACTGTATTAAAGGGTTGCAGCATTAGGAAGGTTGAGAACCACCGCTCTACATACTTGCATGAGTATTCTCACCCATGTCTGTCTTTTCACAGTTGTATAATCTATAACCTGATGACTCTCAAATCTAGATCTCTCTCCTAATGCTATTTGTCCAATAGGTATTTCAGCATCATCAATGCCTACAAGTGAACTCATTATCTTCTACCTCATTCCCATTTCCCTTCCTTTACTTTCTACCTAACAGAACAGATCCTCCAATTACTCAGTATGCAAATCGTCTTTAAGTAGTCAAGGAAAAACACATCTTCAGGCGCAATCAAATCTCCAGTCCTATCCAATCTGCTTCCTAATTTCATCTCAAATTCATTCCTTTGTTCCCATCTCCGTGACTACTGCTCCAATTTATGTCACCATCATCTCATCTGCACCAGCGTTATGGACACCATTCAGGCCTCTTCTCAACTCTCCCCTTCTGATCTCTGAACTGTTGATACAGTCATCTTTCAATCTTACAGAAGAATCCTCTACCAAAATCCTTCAGAGGCTCATTACCACTGAAATAAAGTTTCAACTCTTCTGCAAGGCACTCAGCTTTAGATATTTGGCTCGTCTATTTTTATCTAAACCCATTTAATGACATCTCTGAATGTAGTATATTCTCTCTAAAAACTTCTGTATGTTCTATTCCTTCTCCCTAAGAATTTATTACAATCTCTACCCCAATATTCTCTTCTCTCCAAAATCATCTCCCACTTTCTCGAATTTGAGCCCCTTGCTTACTCTTCATTCCACTTGACTGTGCCTCCATGAAAGCCATTACCTGTTTCCATCACTACCATTGCACCATTCAAAGGTAAACCCTTGAATCTCTGGTGCTAAGATTAATGCTTGGCTCAAAGCATGAGCCCTATTAAAGTTTATTTTTAAATAACACATCAGTGACTCTGAACAAGGACACACACTCCCCAGACAGGTAGCATGAGAGGAGGTTATGAACGTTTTCAGGACCATTTTTAACTCTGTGCCTTGTACATTTTAGACAACCAACATCGGATTTATTTCACCTTGCTTTGAGCATGTTTGATTTCTTGTTTACTCCATTTCTTCAAGGAATTGGGGCAAGAAATACTGAAATACGAATTGAAGATATTAGGAACCTTTAAAAGGTTTTTGCTGGAGAAATGTTCTCATCATAACAGTTTTTCTCCTCTAGTCATTAGAAAAATGAGGGGAGCTGAAGGAAGCTGGTACTTGGGAATTTTCCATTTACTTTACGTACCTGAGATTGTTTTCTGACATTTCAAAGACAGCCACTCCCAAGTACAGTTCTGCTATAAGCAACTGTGCTGCTCCTCCTGTTATAGCTCAAGTTTTATAGATTATGTATACAGCCTCCTAGGGAGCCCAATAGCTTTTATACTATTATGATACCATAAACAAAATCATATACGAATTAATACAAAAATCATATACAAATATCAAAAATCATACATCATATACAAATACAAAATCATATACAAATTTAATGCCAGTAGTAAATGCCTCAAAATTAGCTGACTGATATACATAGTATTTGGGCATTTTCCTGGCCTTCAATAAAGGCTTCACTATCCTGAAAAGCCCACCCTGCGCACCATCAAAGAACAGCAAGTCTCCATCACTCCCCTCTCAGGTCTTCCAGCATAAGGGGTTTTGCCCACACCCAACAGTAAGGGTGGCAGGAACGGGTCATCAAAGAGAATATGCTAAATGCTTGAAACAGGCGATCTATGACCTACGTCAGGCTTAAAATCATCACAGTCTTGCCGTACAGATATTTTAAAGAGGACTGGTATGGGAAGATATAGCAAATGAACATGTATTTGAAAATCAAGAGATAAAAATAAAGAAATGAACGTATTTGCATTTTATGTAAATGTCAGCGCTCAAGTTGTTGGACAAGTCGGCTCTCGGCTGAAGAGTCTATCTCATTTCAAGTAAGTCATCACTTGCCGTTGGATGGGGAAACGTTGACAGATCTCTAGGAGATAAAATGGATCAGAGCCGTCTTGGAAACAATATGCTTTTATGATGAAACCAACTCATCCATGCCTCTAAACACGGCTTAGGCCCGAAACCAAGTTGAAGAATGTCCAAAAAAATCTTGAAGAATCCAGATGTTCCTGTAATCAGCCACTGATAAATTACCCAAGAGAGAAGAACTTAAAGATGGGAGATTGCAAGACGTTGACTAAGGAGAGAATGTCTGCAACCAAATGTTGTACGCAGACCTCAGGAAGTTAGAGGCCTACAGTTTGCTGATGTAGTCAGATGCCTAGAGGTTTGTGTGTGCATCTCCCTCCCAACCACCACCCTTTCAGGAAAGGGGGAGTATATTTTAAATTAGGAAACACCAAAAATTCGAGATAAAAGTTATGGATCCCAGACACACATAATTGAAACGAGGTAAAGGAACCACGAAGTTTAACAATGACTAATGACAAGTAATATCCACTGAAACCTTCCTGTGTTTCTAAGGCTTCATGCTAAGATCATCACATTTTCTTAACTTATTCCTTGCAACTTCTGGTTGCTGTAAGTCGCATTGTTATTCCTACTTTACAAATAAGAACACCAAGGCTTAAAAATATTAAGAAACTTGCCCAACATATATGACTTATAAGCAATGGAGATGGAAGAGGAACTCAGTGTTTTTTATGCCGAAGTCCCAGCTGTTAAACTCTATACCAGGTGCTGAAGCAGCACAGGCTCATGGGAGAAGTGAAGGCAGTCTTAAATATTTGTGGGTCTGTCATGTGGAAGACAGAAAAAATTGGTTGTTCCCAAACCTATCTGTACTAGAGAATCATCTCTGCAATGTTTTTAAAAAACTGCAGTTTCCAGGTTCCTACCACCAGATTCTGATTCAGTTGATCTGACGTAGAGGCCAGGAAACTATATGTTTTATAATGCTTTGCTGGGTTTGAGAACCACTGCTTTATACCTCAGAACCAGAACAAATGCAGAGGAATTACTAGCATGTCATGTACCGGCATGAGAGAGAGAGAGACACCTCGTGTGACCCGGACCAGCGGGGAGAGGTGAGCTGAGTGGAAAGGTGGGAAATCAAGAAATACAAAGCCAAGAAAGACAGGAGCCGAGAGGAGGCTGGTGTCGGGAGGGCAGACGCAGCTGGTGCCTGCAGCCAGCCCCTGAACCGTGGAAACAGATCTATATACTATGAATGTTAACACATGCGGTAGAGATCAACCTTGAAGAGGAGAAACGGGGTGCTGGCCAATAATGAGGAAAGTACGCATGGGCTACGGGACTTCTGGCAGGGGGACACAATGTTATTAAGGGAGGAGAAGTGGTTCGGAGTCTCCTTGAGCATTTCCCAGGCTGTGGGGGCCTGCGGGCCACAGCCCGCTCCCCACACTAGCAGGCAGGTTTGGCTTTCTATTATTAAACAAAGAGCCAAACCCAACCACACACCCACCCCAACCCTATCAATCAGAGTTTCCCAAAGTAATGGCTGCTACCTCCTAGAATAGCATAATATCAGGGAAAGAGTTCTGTCTCTGGAGATAGAGGTTGCTGGTTCCATTCTGGTTTGGCCATTATTAAATGTGTGACCTTGGTGGAATCATTTTCTGTCTCTGGGTCTCAGTTTTCACAACTGGGTATTACTAAATCTTACCCCTCAGAACTGTTGCTGAGAATTAGGTACAAGTAAAATTCTGAGCACCGTGTCTGGCACGTGGTGGGTGCTCATGGGGAAGGAAGTCCGCCCACTTGAAGTGCAGGGTCCACGTGGGCTTCTGTACCCAGACAGTGCTGCAGCCACTGCAGCATCCCTTCCCTTGGTTCCCAGCATTGCTCCACCCACCGAAGCAGCCATGTCATATGGGTAACTGGCCTCAAGTGTTTTGCCCACATGGGGCAAGGGGCCTTGACTGGCCTCATCTGAGCGGCCTACACCTGGGCCCCTGCCACAGAGCTCAGCAGTTGCCAGGGCCTAAACCAATCAGCACACGGCAGCCCTTTAACAGCAGTATCCTAAACCGGGTCAGTATCCTAAACTGGGCCGGCAGAATGAACCTAAAGACTTTTGCTTGACAGCTGGGGGAAGGGAGCTTCTCCTTTCCCCGACTGTCTATCAGCCTGACACTTGACCCTCAGCAGCACTTTTGCTACCAAGAGCCTTTATGAAACTACATCTGAAGCCTGAGCTAACTCTGTATTTTTGAGATTCGTGAACCAATAAATTCCCTTATTCTTACCATTTAAGTTAGCCTGAGATTGTTCATCTACGACCAAGACAGAAAACATAACTTATCCAGAATCCCCTGGATGGGAGTAGTGAGACAGAACCAGTTAGATCATTTCTAACTTTATAACCCAGTAACTTCTTAGATTACTTATATAAGACCTGACTTAAATTTATAACACTTATGACAACTGGTTTCTTTAGCCCTGTCCCCCTTCTTCTCCTAAGAGATCCTGCTCTCCTTTTAGGGCCGAGCTTAAACACCTCCACCGCTGCAAGGCCTCTGAAGAGAACCAGCTGACCAGCCTTCCTCCGCACTCCCATGCATTTACTCTCTTTCGTCCCTAATTTCACTGTGGGTTTCTCTCATGCCTATCTCCCCCTTTAAATTTTGGCTGTGAGTACCTTGAGCACACCATCCTTATTTCCAGGCATTGTTTGTAGGCAGTGCGTGCAGCAAAGCAACACACATCAAGCTGACTGTGCATGTCCAGCACCAGAGGAGGGGCCAGTCACGCAGTAGGCTTGAACTAAACAATCACTGCTTCATTCAATGCAATACAAGTGGCTAGCCAGCTACTTGGGAGGAAAACATAGCAAAGGCTTCAGCCTTAGCCTTCTAGGAATCTTACCTTGGACCTTGAAGGAATCAGAGAGAAATATATCCTCCATCTCAGGCCACTGATTTCCAATTACAGTTTTTTCCCCTCCCAGAGCCTTACAGGCCAATTTAAGTGTGGGAGGGTTTATAGGGCTGGAGGTGGTTTAATATTCTTTTCTAACCTTATTAAACGTACTCAGAGCTTAACATCTAAATATAGATGCAATAAAGGTAAAAAATTCAAGTAGTGTATATACCCCGCCTTGAGGTATAAAAACTCAATTTTTAACATGATGCACATCAAATAATAAACATCTATATCCCATGACCTCTTCATTATACCCCAGAACCCTGCATTCTATCATCATCCTGTTACCTGAGGTTATTGGGAGGTATTTCTGGTCATGTTATATCTAGCTTTTCTTTAATTATTAAGTCAGAAAAGTAATGAGAGAGAAGTCTCCCCTAGTCCTATTTTTATCTGGTCTTGAATCAGGATCTTGAAATAAAATTTCTGGGTCTGACACAATTTCCAATGGCTGCAATTAGAAAGGAAAGATGCAGTCCAAACTAAGAGGAACCTTGTTAGTCACATTCCAATACGCAGTCACATTCTTGGGAACTAGGATGTTTCCTGCAACTCAAATTCCTCATTGACATCTTGGTCTGGGGAAGGGGCGTCATGAGCCAAGCAACCAGAGTGGCCACTAAAAGCAGGGAAGCAGACTGTCCCCAGAGCCTCTGGAGAAGGACCCAGTCCTGCCAGCACCTTGACCTTCAGTCCAGTGGGATTCGTGTTGGGCTTCTGACCTCCAGAACTATAAGATGATAAATGTATGGTTTTAAAAGCCACTGGATTTGTGGTAATTTTTTATGACAGCAGCAGAACACTAGTACATCGACTTCCCATCCAGATGACACTGAGCTCTACGGTGTCTCTAGCCGCCCCTTTCCAAACAGAAGCATGTTTAAAATAAAGCGTTAGGTTTATCCAACATGAAGCATAGTCAGTCATGATCATATGTTGAAGTTAGAAAAAAAGAAAATCTTAACATTTAAAATTCAAAGATCCAAACAAGAGGAAAATTCAGATGACTACTCAGATCTGTTTCAAACTTTCCTCTGATATTCACAAAACAGACTTGGGTAAGTAGATGCTTTAACTGAATTCTATATGCAGATTAAATAAATTCATTAATTTAGCACATAATTCACAGAGCCCTTTCCATGTGCTAGGCATTGTGACGTGTCCTAGGGACTTCCTGATTTTAAGACACTTACCATCCATGTGAACAAGAGTAAGCATGGAAAAAAATTCTTCCTATCTTTTTTTTTTTTTTTTGAGACAGAGCCTCAAGCTGTCACCTTGGGTAGAGTGCCATCGCATCACAGCTCACAGCAACCTCCAACTCCTAGGCTCAAGTGAGCCTCCTGCCTCTGCCTCCCAAGTAGCTGGAACTATAGGCGTCTGTCACAATGCCCCCTTTTTAGGTTGCAGCCATCATTGTTGTTTGGCAGGCCCAGGCTGGATTAGAACCCACCAGCTCAGGTGTATGTGGCTAGTGTCTTAGCTGCTTGAGCCGCAGGTGCTGAGACAATTCTTCACATCTTAATTCATCAATGCTACAATAGAAAATATGAACAGAGCTAAGCCATGTGCATTTGTTGTCTACTGGCGCTTAACCCATTAACAGCTGTAAACTAACAAACATTAGTTTTGAGGGTCAGGAATCTGGGAGTATCTTTGCTGGATGGATCTGGCACAGGGTGTCTCATAAGGTTGCGTTCAAGTTGTCAGCAGGGCTCACAGGGAACTCAAAGCCGGACAAAGGCTGGAGGATCTAAGCTCACTCGTAGTTGTGAGCCGACTGCAGTCATTCACTGGCTCTTTGCCAGAGGCTTTAGTTACCTGGCATGTGGGGGTCTCCACAGGGCTCCTACAAAAAAGGCAAGTGGCCTCTCCACAGGTGAGTGACCTGACACAGGGAAACCAAAACAGAAGCCCATGTTTTTTACAGTCTAATCTCAGAAATGACCTGCCATTGTTTCTGTTGTATTGTGATGGGGAATGTGAGAGAAGAGGACCAAAGTGTGAATGTCAGAGGCAGGGACCACAGAAGGACATGGAAGAGTCTGACCACCTCACTATGTTCTTCAGAACATGTCCACACCGGAAACCATGTGTGTAGTAAGCATAGTTCTAACACGGTGGTCACGGGGGCTGGGATAGTCACGGATCTGCTACTCTCTGATCTGTATGATCTAACAAGGAAATCAGCCACTGTCCTCCACTAGTTCTTTAACAGAGAGTATAGAAATAATGTGACTAGGCTATACAATTATACTCAAATTTAGAAGAAGACTCAGATTTAAATTTTTGGTTCCAAAACAGTATGATTCCACTTATATGAGCGACCTAGAGTAGTCAACGCCATAAAGACAGAAAGTAGAGTGATGATCATGAGGGGGTGAAGGACACAGAAGGGAAGTTACTGTTTAATGGGTCTACAATTTTAGCTGGGCAGCTGAAAAACTTGGGGAGAGGGAGGGTGGTGATGGTTGTACAACCATGTGAATGTACTTAATGCCATAGAACTGTGCACTTAAAAATGATTAAAATGGTTATCTTATGTATATTTTACCACAAAAAAAAAACATTAAACTACAGCAACTGATATTTCATCCAGGGGCTCACTCAAAATAAAAAAGTCCTATGCCATGACTCCAGATGCTTAGAAAGTAATTTAGTTAGAAAGCACGAAAAGGAATTCAGAAGGACTTGTCTTTTCTGGTTGGTCCAGTGTTTTTCTCTCCATTTCTTTTGGCTGTACTTTACATTTTACATACATAACAACAACAAATCAGAAGTTTTCTTTACTCTTATCTCTCCCAAGTCACATAAGTAGCAATTTTAAAGTGAAAGTTCTAGTCCATTCCTAAAGCCAGTGAAAATCTGCCCATATTGGGCGCTTCATAACGTACACTTTTAAGAACTACTCTGCAATTATCATGATTGATACACAGGACACATCTGGGGGAGGGTATCTTAAGAGTCAGAGATCACCCCAATAAAATGAAAGCAAAGAAGTAAACTGAGAGTTGGGGTGTTAGGGCCCTGGCAGTTGGGGTTTCTTGTTAAGCTACTGCTGTGATGTGCTGTCTGGTTAGAGACAGTATGAGAAGGTTACTCTCTCTGGAGGTCGGTCCTTTAGATTGATGTTCTTTCCCTGTTCTCACCCTCTGGAGTGGGCGTTTCCTTTTGAAGCACTTTAGAACCAGGGGCTTTAAGATTCTTCCTCATCACCATGGTCATCGCCCACATTTCGGGGGAGAGTTCTATTTTTAGGAGGTTTTCTGGCCTCATCTCAAAAATGGGGATGAAAAGCCTAGTCATCAAATGAAATTTTATTCCCTTACTTAAGGATGTTTAATTTTCCAGTCATTTTCCCTTGTCCTCCATCCACAGGCAGATCATAATATGAGGTGGTACAGAGTCAGACTGAGAAGGTAAGAGATGAAGAAACTTAAAAAAAAGAGATGCTGTAAAAAGGACACAGGTAAAACGTAACCTTCAAAAAAGTTATTTAAAAACAAAGAAATAAAGCAACATACACCATCTACCTAGAAGTTTCTGGTGCACACTAAACAAACAGCCATGTTTGTTTCTGTTACACATCAGAGGTGGCTTCATAGCCCTCGAGAGAAGCTGAGCGGCAGCAGTGTGGACAAGAGTCCACAGTATCCACCAGAATGAAGTGGGAATAGGGAGGCCCAAACTCCATATGCCCCAAATTTCATTTATTGTCTGTGTGACAAGCATTTAAACTGAGCCTGTTTCCATGCTTAAAAAATAGAACAGGAGCAAACCCATGAGGTTCCTAGGAAGATTAAATAGTTAATTTATATCAACATGTTTAGTAAATCTTTACAGCCCTGGGGCTCAGTGATATCTGGAGACATAAGTCTGTATGCTCTTTTCATTGCTTCTTTTTTTTTTCTCCCTGGAGCAGACTCTGTGTAGCGCCTCAGGGAAGCTCTGGGGCAGTGTAGAAAGCAGACACTACCTGTAAAAACTGGGATGAGAAAGAGGGTTGGAGGAAGACCAGTGAAGCCTGGAGGTTTAAGGCAGTAGGACCCTGGGCCCCCATTCTTACCAGCATGGCCAGCCTGGCAGCACTTTTCCAGGAGGTGGATCTGGCTAAAGTTCCACATGTGGCAAGGAAGCATCACAGAGCCCCCAGTCCTGCAGAGCAGGGTGGCGAAGAGACCGTGTCCACCACAGCTGGATCCTGGGCATCATCCCAGAACCCCAAGAGGGGAGACTAAGTTCTCTACCACATCAGTAGAAAGAAGGATCAGAGCCAGAAGTTGGGCAGCTTTACAGAAAAAACTGGAATGTTATTTAACACTGGAGTTTTGGGACTGAGTTTTATGTCCGTTACAATGTCTAACTTCCCAACACCTAATATCTTCTGGCAGTTACCATTACTTAATGTAATAAATGTTTCTTATTTTACTTTATAAATATATACACATAAGCCATCTTCTCTGACTAAAAGAGCACACGGATTGTGTTGCTTTAATGAAAAGAACATTGGCGAGGCATAAATTCTAAAAGGACACTAGGCACACAGAGGATACTAAATAAATAGCTGTTGGCTGATGGGTGACTAACTGTCCAGGGCAGCTCTTAACTTCCCTAGACCCTTGCAAACCATGGCACATACCTGCCAACCAGTTGGCTGGGATTAGAGGGCCAGTGGGTTGTGATGAATAGACCTTTTCTTCATGCTATGCTAATGGGTTTACAGCGAACAGAATTCATGGTAAGGGTGTTACTTTAAACAGTGTGATCTAACCACTCGAAAATGGAACAAAGAGATAACGCTCATTAGGCCAAGGCCTTATCTACTCTAGTTACCTAATGCATTCCCGGGTCCTAGAAGAGTTCTAGGCATATAGGAGGAATTCAATAAATATCAGACACATGCTGACTGACACAAGACACAAGGCCTCTACCTCCACACACAAAATACAAAGCAGAGGTAGCTTCTACCACCATGGCCAAGCCTTGTATTCCAGAGCCCCAAACCAATCAAACACAGAATGCAGAACAAGGGCTGGCCAGGATCCCAGTTTCCCTTTCAAAACTAGAAACACCCGAGGGACACAGCAAGCTCAGCCTATGGGAGGGGGCTGCGCAGGAAGGAGAGGGGCCTGTGAAGCAGTCATCACCCCGAGTTCACACTTCCTCCAGCTCCTTCCTATTTTTCCCAAGATGCATCTGTGCTTCATCTGAAGGAGTCTATCCCCCCAGATTCTGAAGGCCGAGCCTGACCTACATGCCTGGAAAGTTCTGATGCACAAACCAGCACTGAGACCCCACAGCTGGTACGCAGCACTACGGTGTCTGTCGGGTGGGGGGTGACATGGAACATTTCTGCACAGGTGCTCTGTTAGGGTTTCCAAGCTCAGGTCAGGGCAAAGATTTCAATCAATGAAATGACAACCTGGCCCTACAAAATGGGACACCTAATAAATTTATTTAGTGATGGCAAATACGGGGAGCCCCCTTTAAGTGAAAGGAACAGAAGGAGAAAGACTGATTTGTTAACAGGTATCTAAAGGCAACTGAACCCAACCTGAGTGTTCATCAAAGGCAATGGGAAGTCGGGGTGGGAGTGGTCCCCGGAGAACCAACTCCAACGTGAAATCCGAAGTTCAAGCATCTTCTACCCTTAGCGTAATTCACACCATGAGACGCAGACGACACCTTCTCGCTTGAAGAAGCCTTTGATAGACATCATTAACAACCTAACCCGTGTTTTTGGCTAACAATGCACTTTCACCTCACCTGATCCCATTTCCTGTTAGCCGTGAATCAGTAGTGCCAGGGATTCTTTCCCGGGGAAAAAACCGAGATGTAGGCTGGGCAGGGCGGGCCAGGGGTGGAGGCGGGAGGCAGTGCTATGCCCAAAGGACTTTCTCCTGGTCACTCAGCTATGCAAATGGAGCCCGTGAGTAAGGGCTGCAGCCTCGAGTCTGGATTCCTAGCCCCTCCCCAGAACCTCAGGGCTTCCAACCCAACCAGGGGGGAAAGACACAACTCAAGGCCGCTGAGAGTACTTCAAAACTAAGGAGGAAGTACAATGGAAAGAGCTAAGAATGGAGGCCTTACAAACCAGGGAGTGATCGGAATGCTGGAAGAAGGACCAGCCACCAGGTATCGTCAAGCCCTCAACTGCACTGAAAAGATAACAGCTCTGCCTGGCAGATGCTTGGAAAAGAGGTCACGCATAGGCACTGTTCTGGCAATGCCCAGACACACGAACCTCTCTCTGATCCCATCTGAAAGATTTGACAATAGCATAGTCTGTAGACAAGGAAATTCAAAGCATGGCATTCCTCCAGGGAAATTGCTGTGCTGGACCTGGGCCAGGGCTGCCAACACCTGTGCCTGAGTGAATTCCAACATGTACACTCACAGGCTGGCTGTCTCTAAGGCTTGGCTCACGGTGTTTCATCAAGAGAAGTGAAGATAAGGAGGCATCTTCCTGCTAGCAGCCCCCACTTCAGTGACATCCCACTCATCTCTTACCCACCTTTGAGGAGGGCATGGAGATCATGAACTATTAACCCTGAGTAAAAAGAACAATGAAACTTCATTTTCTGAGCTCTTGGAGATTTGGGACCTGATAGCTACTACAGAGACATGATTCTTATTAAATAAATACTTCCAAGTCAGTGAGCTAACTAGGGACTTGTGTCTGAAATACGGGTCGATGCCTTCCATTTCTATTAAAATATTGCTTCAGTTTATTTACTAGACAACATTTCTGTTTCAGGGTATTCACCAACAAGACAGCAGAACTCCAACCCAAGGCCTATAAGTCTTCCATTAAGCCCATCTTGTCCACTAAACTGTAGGATTCTGGAAAGCAGAGAAGCTACCCACCAGAACTTAGTATCACTAAGTATCTGTTAAAGCCACGTCTTGGCTTATGACAAATACAGTGTTGGAAAACAGAAAGTTTGCATATCTACTTTCCACATAGAGTCAAGGTATAGATAACCCAGACACTGCCTTACTGCATCTGAGCAAGGCTTGATTTGTTAAAGCCTGTGATGACAAGAAAAACCCCACCAATAAACCACATATTTATACCACTTCACGCAAGTCTTATGAAATAAGGCCAGTGCCCTGCACCTGACGAGAGAGAGAAGCAAAATGAAATGCAAATGCTTCTCCGAAGGTTGCCAGACAGAACCGTATCTGGGATCTTATCAGGCTGGTTATGAATATGGCCTTCCCACCTATTCTCCTGAACTTTGTCGTAGTGTGTGTGAATTAAATGACATCTTCGCAAGTGTTGCTTCTCCCTAGTGAAGAAGTTTCATGTCAATAGAAGGTGAATCGCTCCAAGGGGAAAATTATGCCAGGCAAGTCCCAACATGCTTGCCTACTTGAGATTCCCATAAACATCTGCTCTTCTTGCCAACCTCCAACCTTTGAGGGTGTCGATGTTTTCTAAGGTTCTCCTGGCTCTAGGAGGCACTACAGAAGAGACAGTGTCTAGCTTCATTCTAGAAATCAAGGTGTATCTTGAATTCATCACAATTTGGACATGGGGAGTTTTTACATTAGCTGCCCTTGCCAAAATCTGAGACGCACGCCTGTTCCCTATCATGTGATCTCTGGCTTTGCAAGCTGTGGTTTGAAGATGGAAACAATAACAGTCCCACACAGCGATGACTAACGTTTTATGGGGAAGACTGAAAATATTTTAAATGTTTTTCATAATCCTCTGTTTGAACTACAAATGACAGCCAAGCAAAGGTCACTTCCCTGACTGATAATCTTCAGAATTGCAGACCCTATCATAAATAGCATTTACAGATGGTCCCCTTCTTAGTATATCCATGCTCTCCCTCTTGGGAGCTGGCAGCTCAGAACAGAGCACTGAACTAGCCAGAAGGAGACCTGGGATCCTACGGCTCTCTCTTTACTTGCTTCAGAATAAAATCTTGAGACAGAATCTCTGGTAGCTCTCTTCCAGCTCAGTTCTGGGAGACCCAAGATGATCACAGATATTCTACATATCTTCAATATACAATATCCCAAATGCAGAGCCCGTAACCTCTTCATGGTTCTAGTTGCTAGAGCCAAACCCATCATCTTTGAGAAAGTACCAAATCCACCATAGGGACAAGTAGCAAGGTGAGCACACTGAGGAGACCACGTTTGCCGTGAGGGCAGAGTCCAGTCTGAGGGGCAAGATGACCACGTCCTTGCAAAGTAGCTCCCTCCTTATCTGCTCCCATTGCATGGCTCAGAGAGCACGTCCCAGGTCACACTGTCCGCTGTGAGTGGCTCTACACTCATTGAAGAGAACAGATGTGTCTGTAAAGGGGAGAGGAGGAAGGTCGTAGGGAAGACGACGGTGGGCAGGCTTTAGGAAGAGCCATGCCGGCACAGGTAGGGGAAGCAGGGTAAAGTGGCAAGGAACTACCAAGTGAAGATGTGTAGACGCAAAACTGAACCCAGAACCAGCAATGTGACAGGTTTTATGATGCTATGGGGCTCTAGCTGACACTTGATTAAGCTCTGGGGAAACCCAACAACGTTCTCAGCTACTTCTCAACCCCCTAATGGGGGCATCAGGAACATCTATGCTACCACAGCACCATCTAGTGGAGTGGTGGGACTTATGCCCTAACCAGTTAGAACTAATTCTGTGTCATTGTACCAGGTAATAAATACAGGTAACAGAATGTATTAAGGAATATGGACAACTGGAGTTCAGATTTTCATATCTTCTGGCTTATCTCCTCTCAGGCCAAATGAGGATAACTTTACAGTCCAAATTCTGAAAGATTTTCTCCCTACCCCGTTTTAATCAACTCAGCTATTGGCAAAATTTTCAGTGAAAAATACATTACCCTTTAAGAGATGTACCTTTTAAGCAATATAAAACTACCTTCCATGTTTTTCTAATAATTATATTCTGAACATATCTTTATGTATATAGATATGGGATCAGGAGACATGAAGTTTATGTTTGTAATATATTACATAATATAATATGTAATATCTCACATATCCAGTCATTAAATAACAACACACTTTGTTGCTTTTCTTTCTCTGTTTTCCAATGAAATTCCCTCAAGTATAGCAGTATAAATCTCAGTGATTTATTGTACAGCTGACTTTCCTAGGGATATGAGGACCCAGGATATTGGGCTTTAAAGATGTTACCACGCTACAATGTAACAGTTACACCAACTCAGGCATTAGTTCTGGGAGCAAAATCACATGCTTCGGCTTACATCTTGACTGGGCTTCTGGCACCACCACTCACTGGGTGAGCTTGGACTCACTGCATTTCTCAAGCCAGCCTCGTTCCTATCTGTAAAATGGGAATGTTCATTCCGATTTCACACGACTGTTGTGAGAATGAAATGAAAACCGGTATGCAGAATGAACAGCACAGTACTTACTCTTGGAAAGTGCTGAGTATCTATTAACTGTTTCTCTGCTGTCCATTCCTGAAGAGCTCTGCCAGAGAAATATCGATTCCCATTTTCGGTCGAGCTACTCTCCTAAGACCCCACAATCTGATTTGTTCAACAGAAATGCAAACTTGAGAGAGAAGAAAAGTCACCCAAGATTCTGATATCCCTCACCCTAGTTTTCACTTGAAAGTCAACCAGTTAATAAGCACTAGGTGTAGATGGAACCCTGCCAGCCACGGTACCTGGGAGAGTTCGAAACACACTTGACTTTAATTCATGTGTACTATAATCCTGTGGGTTAAAGGGCCATAAAAGTTGTTCTGGTTTTTCTTATACTTCAAAGGAAGCAATTTAATGGCCATGAATTACGGTCTCCTGATTACACTATAACTATGAAACATGACTGTTCTGGTATGATTTCCAGCCTGGCTCCTTCGCCAAAGGAACTTCAAGGAAAGAATTTAAACAAAATAACCTTTCCAGGCTTTCATCCAGCTTCCTCATGCAGGAGACTCTATCCTTGAGAGCCCAAAGAACAGACAGACGCGCACACAAAGGGTTATGAAGGGCCTGAGAGAGAGGGTGGTCTAGAGAGTTGAGCTGGGTTGGAGACAACCCAGAAAACAGACAGCAAATAAACATTCTTCCCTGGGGAGACCCGAGTACTACAGATACAATAAGAGATAAAAGAAGAGAGGAAAAGAATTTTAAAAATTTCAAGGGGAAAATTTACATTAATAATGTTCATCAAAAGACTTCACAAATGTCGGCTTTTCCTAGCATATTACCATTTTTTAATTAGACAAAGCCTAAATTATTCTCATTGCCCTAAGACTCTGCAGCTAAGTATACAGCTTTCTCACAACAGCAAAGCAAATGCTTCCATCTAGGAGGCAATCACTTACGGTGGGGCCCTCTCTAGAGTTGGAATCAGATTTGATTTTCAGTCCTGCTTTCTCAGCCAGCCAGTTGTCTGACCTGGGGCAATTTCCCTGAGCACTGAGTTGCTCATCTAAAATGGGGTTAGTCCCTCTAGGAAGGGCTACCACAAAGCTAAAATTAGATGATGGGAGGCAGTAAATCCAGACTGCCTCTCTGTGTTCCATTCCCCATCTCTGCTGGAATCGAATAAGACCTGGACAACAGGTCCAGTTCTCTGCAATTAGTAATATGCCTATGACCTGAGGATGTCCAGAGGCACCGTCACAATGATGTAACAAAAGTAAAACATAAATATATGCTTACTAAAGAACCCTCTCCCAGAGACGTCTATGAAAACTGCAAAGCAGATCAAGAAAAGGAAAGTCGGGGATGCCAAGTCCCTCCAGTCTCCCCTCTGTCATCATTCCCTATCATTACCAGACGTCTTCACTCAACTCAGGGTGTCAGTCAGAACCAGCATACGTATGCAGTCTTGGGTAGAGGTCAGAGCACATCGTACTTGATATTGAAAGATGTTTATTATCGTCTGCCTGTATGGTGAGCTGCCTATCTCCATTCAAAATACAGAGTTTGCAAACCTAACTGTTCCCAAGCACTGTGAATAGATTTTATGTACTCTATTTAAAGGGTGAGAAGAAGGAGAAAGTGGGGATTCTTGACTGTGCATTTGGGGATCAATTCTATTACACTGTTTTGCGATTGGTCTTAATAATTAAAAATTGTGTTTTTGATGTTGGTGTTCAAAGTACAAATGTGCCCCAGTTGCTAATGGTAATCTACTATATGAAACGATCCCCCAAGGTAAATTTGAAAGTTGTAGTAACAATATACTTTGTAGGGAAAGCAAACCTACTCATTCTACCTTATAGCTGAGAGAGAAAACGTGTGTGTGGCGGGGGGCTTAGGGATGTGCAGGCTGGGCCCTCCTAAATGTTTCTTCCCACCAAAGGACAAGTAAAACCTACTCCCCATTTCCCAGATGGAAATCTGGGTGAGAGTGGGAAAAGCCTTGCCTCAGACCTGCTGTTCACTTTTTTTGTAAATGTATGGAGAAACCGGCAAGTCATAAACTCATGTGTAATTCTGATACTCTCAAGAGATCTTTGAAAAAATCAAAAGTAAATGGAATGCAGCAATAGCCTTTCCTATGTGTGAACCAGCAGACATTTAAAGAGGCAACCAGTGTCCAACGCTGACCTGTCTCACAGAACATGATCACTTGTGAGATCGCTCCTCACTGAGGATACAGAGGGACACATACAAAAGAGAAGGGAGCCGTCTGTGAAGGGGCCTCCGCGCAGTCCCCACAGACACAGAGAGCGTACTTAGTATGTCAGGAAGACGCAGTGGCAGGGCTATTGAAGACTTCACAATGCGTAAGATTAAGGAGTCTTGTGCCTGTAAAACATAATGGACGATTAGCACTAAGTACGAGATCTAAGGACTGACCCAGCCGAGCTTACGGGAAGGGGGCAGAGGAAGGAGCTGGCTAACTCTGTCCTCATCTTTCTGCCCTTCTTCCTCCTGTCACAGCTGTGTGCTGAGGGACTGCTGAGAGGGGCTTCCCCATTTGGGCCAGAACAGAACTAAACAAGGCTCAAGGCTGAGGACTAAAAAACTCCCTGTATCCTAAGATGCCTGACGTTCTCCTCCACGGCTTACCAGGCAGAACTCTGCTATCAATTGCCCAGGCCCCTGAGGTCCTTTGCAATCCATAGAAGGCAAGAGTACGAAGAGTGTGAGTTTGTCCACGGCTTTGTGGAAAGTGTCTTATGTTTAAGAAGAAAAGTGGGCCAGGCACGGTGGCTCACACCTGTAATCCCGGAACTTTGGGAGTCTGAGGTGGGTGGTTTATTGAGGCCAGGAGCTTGAGACCAGCCTAGGGCAACATAGCAAGATCCGTCTGTACAAGATAGGAAAATTAGCCGGGCGTGGTGGTGTGTGCCTCTATTTCTACCTACTCGGGAGGCTGAGGTGGAGGGTTTGAGCCTGGGAGCTGGAGTGAGCTCTGACTGAGTGAAAGAGTGAAACCCTCTCTCATTAAAAAAAGGAAAAAGTAGCAGCAAAGTGACCTCAGGGATGGGGGGTGGTGGTGGGCTGCTTCCTAAGGGGATGGGCTGCTTCCTTTGCCCAGAAGGGAAAGATCTGGGGCATCTTTAAGAAGGGGACTCTGCTATCAGCTCCCTGGTTGGTCAGCTATTTGGCAGTGAACTTGCCATCTCACCTCTCTGAGCAGGGAATAAAAGAACGAAGAGAGCAGACGGGGGCAGTGGCAGAGGCTGTCTGCCACCTGTGTCTTGTTACAAACCCCTGTGTATCTCAGGGAAGAAGTGAATGCCACAGAAGGTAGCTGGGCTTAAGCCATTTTGCTGCTGCTGGACCCCAGAGATGGCCACCAGAGCCAGGCCTGAAAATTCCACATCCAGAAATTCCACAAGGGCAGGGAGTGGGGGGGGGTAGAGTAGGGACAAGACTCTCCAAATCATCCATAAATATGCGTCGTAAGTCACCATCTGGGTACTTGCCACAGAGGGTGCTAGAGCAGCAAGGACAACCAGCACCCTTCCCCTGAAGGAAATGGCAGGGGTCCAGCACCATGTCCCCAACCAGCCTGTGACAGCACGGGTACTGGAGCCCATGATGGGAAAGAGTGTGAGGCATGGAATGGGCAGACCCCACGTCACTTTTAATACAAGCTCCCGGAGTTTTAAGTCTAAGCCATGGTGGGGAGAGAGAGATTTGGGTCGTATACAAGATGGAACTTTCTAAAACTGAACTGGACAAATTGTAATAGCCAAAGGAGAACGGGAAAAACAAAATAGCTGCACAAAATCTCAGTAAGGTTCAAAAGAAGGGGATTAAATGCAGAACTGGTAGCAATAAATGTCAAATAAATAAGGCATTTGAAGCACCTTAATAAGCCAGAGTCACTCATCTAGCCCTTCGTGTTTTATGCAGGGGAGAGAGAAGAATTAGCAGAAGAAAAGGAGATAAGAACTGAAGAAAAGGCAGACGGGTATGACAACGAACATACTGAAGGGCAATGTGTACTCAGAAGTGGGACACGGGATCAAATACACCAGGACAAAGACAGAACGAATATATGCTGAGTGTGGACACACTGGCGTGGCTGCCCTGGAGAGGATGAGGGAGAATCAAGAGCTGGGAATGGGATGTGCTGTGCTGACTGGACGCTGCAGAGGGAAACTCTAAATGCTCAGGTCTGGTGATCTCGACAGCCACCACACAGGGAAACCCTGTCCTCCACTTTTAAAAATTGCCATCAAATATGTATTACATAAAAATAAACTGAAATATTTAAAAATTATAGTAATCACTTAACAAGTTATTCTCCATGTACAAAGTGATTTTATATTTAAAAAAAAAAATGTTAAGTCACAGTCCCTGCCCTGCCCTGGAGGAGCTTATGACAAAGTGATACCTTAGAAAGACTCTTGTCTAGGAGAATAGCCATAATGTTATCACGAGCTATGTGATGAAAATGCAGTCCCTTCCTGTGTCTCAGCCTGTCCTTATCTGTAAATAGGGCAAAAAAGGAAGGTTGGAATTATCAGTTTCCAAAGCCTAATGGCAATGAAGACTCAGGGCCTATGCTTAATACTGCAGAGGCCTTGGGGAACAGGGTCCGTCCTGCCTGTGTTGAGAAAAACCTCCGTTATCATTTGGCAGGATGACGAGTCAGGGCTCTTTCTGCGGACTGTAAACTTGCACGAGTAAGAAACCCAGGTGGGCAGAACTCCTCTGAGCTGAGAACTGGCTTAGCCTAGTTTCTGGGACGGAAGCTGCCCTCTGGCCCTCCCCTCCCTCGGCCCATTAGCTGAGGTGTAAGGGCTGTATGAATGCAGGGACTATTTATCAAATTTTGAAAATAAATACTAGAGGCTCTGGCAACAACTGTGGCTTTGGGAGGAGCCAAACCTCTGAAGTTCTCTTTTCCCTTCGCAAGCGACACGGAGGGAGCCCTCTAACGAGGAGCCACAGCACAGGGAACAAAGCAGCAGTGTCTGCACACAGAGAGAGGCGCTGGCAGTTTTCTAGGTTTCGCTCTTTATGAATGCCAAAGTCATTTGTTTTGAAAACAAGAGCCTCTCCTTTGCCCTCAGCATCCTGTTGAGACATTAAACCACAGGATTAATTCTGTTTAGGCCTGCAGAGTCTGGGCGAACCCTCTGAGGCACCTCAGCACTTTCCCCAGGTGAGACATTAGAGTACAGGGATAAAGAAACAGGCTCTGGAGTCAGAAAGACTCAAGTTCAAGTACCAGCTATGCCACTTGCCAGCAATGCAACCTTGGGGCAAGTCATTTAGTCTCAGTTTCCTCCTACTAGCCGTAAAACAAGAAAAATAGGGCTATTGTGAAACGCCTGGCCTCTATATAGTCAACACTCAATAAATGTTAACTATATATAAACAGTGGCAAAACTAACAAAAAACCCTATACACGTGTGTGACGTTGGTCTCTGTGAAACCACATTTAAAGTGCTTTACTGCATCACCCTTCGTGGTGCTCACCAGGCTTCAGACCACAGTAGCTAAACCGTCAACACTTACTAACGCAGGAATATAACATTAGGCCATTTGTCTAGGTTGTTTCTGACGCAGACTTAGAACTTAACCTACTCTTCCTAAAGCATCCCTCCCATTTCCGGGAAGACTCTACGATCCTAACTTTACCGCGTTCGTGTCTAAACTAAAAGTCCCGCATTTTGGGGGATGTCATAGAAATATTTATGAATATGTTCTTTTTAAGTAGAACCCTGATTACTATGTAACATACGTATATGCATACATACACACGTATATACTTGAAAGGCCAACAAAGCAAAAGATAATACTGGTGTGTGTCTATAATACAGTGGAAAGAATATTAGATCACAAGTTAGACCACCTGCCTCTAATACTGAAGATGGTCGGAGTCTTAAGGGAAGTCTCAACCTCTCTGATCAACTCTTAGTATTCTTGTTATTTAAAAAAGAGACATTACACCACCTTCAAAACACTGGTGTGTCCCTAAGAAGAATAACTAGAATGAAATGGAAGGAGCTATTAAAAGATAATGTCTCATATAAGAGCGTGCATAGTATATAGCTCTCTCGTGTTATCCCCAATAACAAGAACTTCAAAAAATACTAATTTTAAAAATAGCAGCGGAAATTGTGCGTGTGGATGTTATAAGAAGTTTCTCTCTTTTTTCTAAATTTCCGATGAGACACACACATACAGAATCGTATTATTTTTTGTCTATTGGGTCAACAATTCATCAGCAAGATTAAAATGGACTTTTAAAATTTGACCTCTGCTCTTTTGTCCTCTCTTTCACCAGCAACCTCACATCAGAGATGAAGCCCCACCATGCAGGGAAGGACCCTAAGCTCTAGCATGATGTACTCACACAGAAGAGTTGCCCCTAGCTTTTGTCCCTGGATGGAAATATCTGCTAGAGCAAGTCTCCAGAGCCCAACAAGGCCAGTCAGAGAGCCCAAACGTAACTCAGTAATCGTCCCTTCTCATTTCTTCATTTCCTATGACTTCGGTTTGCTTTGGAGTGCGTGCAGCAGAAATCTAAGTGCATTTTTGGCAAGCACTTAACTGAATTATCTTTGCTTATTCACAGAGTGAACAGTGTGATGGAGAAAATCCAAATAGGAAAGAGAAAGGGAAATGGGGAAAAGTTAATTTCCCATCTTAAAATCTTCCTTGGATTAATAAAATTGTTCACCCATGTTGAAGGTTTAGAGGTCTAAGATAATTGTTCCAAGATGTAGCTGCTTAAAGGCCTCAGGTCTTAACTACGATACGCTCTCTATGGATCTGTGTTTCATCTATTTAGATGTTACATGCCAGCTGAAGAAGGCTAAGAGAAGATGGCATTTCCCCGGGGAAAGCCGTGTTTATTCGTGTTTGTTTATAAGTGTTCTAGGGTAACGGTGCAGAGTATCTTTCCTGGGAGGGACATGTACCAGGCTTCCAGAATCATGAGGCTCAAAGAGGGCTGGAGAGGTCATCCTATCATCACCTGGTGGCCACATGTGATCCACGGACGTGAAGTCTAGTTAGCAATCTGCATTTTAAATAGTATTGCAAATTTAGAGACCTAATGAATGGTATATTAGCAAGACAAATTCCAAATACATCCATATAATTATACGTAGAAGTTAGTCCCCAAATCATCTGATCTGAATTCCAGGTTTTATAGATGAGGAAATCAAAGGCTTAAGAGCTTAAAAGCTTGCCAAAGGTTGAGAAACACCCCTCAGACATCTTCTGTCCATCTATAACGTCACAGTATTTCTACATTTTCTTGAATATAATATTCTGCCAAACCTTTAAGTATCTTGAATTTAAAATACCATTATCAAAATCTTCATTTGGTGTCAATCATCCATAAATAGTTTACTAGTAACAATTTCATATCATCAAAAAGTGAACACCACTAGTTTGGCTCCTGTGCATCGAAATTTAGCAAAGGGATGTAAAAAAAAAAAAAGGAAGAGATTTTTTGAAACCACCTAGGCCACCATCTGTGCTTTGAGGGGGAATTTCTACTCACCAAGGCCCCAGGGCAAGCTCCCTAAAAGTTGTAATATAAGAAACAGTCGTAAAAAACGGCAGCACCTTTAGAGACAACAATCAATGAGACTGTGCTCTCTCTTTGGCTTTTTGCTGCCCTCTGCCCCAGCTATCCAGCTTTCATGAGACTTCAGTAACCCTGTCAAAACCATTGAATGGCTCACCACGGGATCCAAGGTAATTCATTGAGGGCAACTACATAATTAATATGGGGGCCATTGGCCTCTAGCAATTAGAGTGGCTTGATAACATCCAGAAACCTGCATCATAATAACATTTTCTGTGAGAAACTCCTTCTCCTGCTAAGTTGACACTTAATCCGCTATACAAACTTACCATCCCCAAGAGCCATCTTTTTCTCACTGCACGACTGAGGTTTGAGTAACAAAGCAACTCATCCAAAGCCCAAATTATCTGAGAACACTCAGCAATAAAAGAATATAGTATTGGCTATTGACATCATCATCAACTAATACCAGCTATCAACTGCTTGCTGGACAACAGAACATAAGCTAGTCCCAAGCACATTTCCCCTGTTTCACCCATCATTAGCAGCCATATCCTCTTTGTTTTCTTTTTAAACTGATGAAAGTTGAACACATTAAAAGCAGATCTTTATCACTTATACTGCATTTGCCATCTCTGAACCATACAGAGTACAGGCAGATACTGACACTTCCTAAGGATGTTGATGCCCCAAGCCTTTCCCTAAGACCCAACCCACCCTCAAATATTCCCTCCCACCCGTTACAGAATCTATCCTGAATAAAACATTGAAATACAATCTAAATAGTAAATTAGGGGGGAAAATAGCAAGAATTCTTCCTTTTTTGTAGGAAAAAAAAAGCACAAAACATGGCAGCACTCTTGTTTCTTAGAGGGAGAAAGCACATTAAATAGAGAACCCTAAGCTCCGTTATGTGTAAAAAAGTGTTGAAAACCACACACAGTAAGAACCCAAGCATGTTTTCAACAAATTATCTTCCCCTGCACTGTGATAGCAATCGTATGAGATTATAAATAAGGAATTGGAGTTTCCACGTGAGGAGAGAAATGTACTCATAGCTTCAGCTCCCTGATCTGCTCAATAGAACTTGAAGCAATGCTTTGGTTTAAACAACAGGTGGCGCTGTCATTTCTACATTTCCCCTGGCAAGAAGCCTTTGCAGTTTGGGATTTCACCTTCCAGGAGGCGGTAACAGTTTTTTTAATCCCCTCTGTGGATAGCGTGTGCATATGTTCCCATGTGGTAAATGTAAATGCATGCAGAGAAACACCGAGATGTGTGTAAATGCAGTGTTACCAATGTAAATACCAGGGGCATTTGCTCATACCTCTCCCCACAGAAGCAGCTTCTACACCCTGGCACCATTTCCTGTAAGGGAACACCAGAGCCGAAGAAATGCAGAAGGGAAATATTCCCTCAGGTAAGTTCTGATTTTCAATTACCACCCACCACCTTCCACACGCAGATATGAGAAAGGAAATCACAAGGTCCTGGGGCACATTCTAGGCCTTCTAACTCCTAGAAATCTGTTGTGTTTTTAAAATTCACATCAAGAAAAAGCACTCTAATGCCCATTTTTAGTAAGCACTGTCTTCCCTCTTCTGCCCTAAAAAAGCATGCCTAATATCTGGAAGGAATAAATGGGGACAGGAATTTCATTTCCACAAAGAAAGCACAGAATTCACGAGTTTTTCAAATGTGCCAAAAAGACAGATTACATTTTATAGGCTTTTTGCATGTGAGAAAATTGCCATGTCAAGAATCTCTCACCAAACACCCACAGTTCACTTTTTCACCCACACGCATAATTTCATTATGTAGCAGCAGGTACTATGTGAGTTCTAGCCTAGAATGTTAATAACCGTTATTGGTTTCATATAGTAAATTTGTTTAATTTTGAATTTGTGGAGTGTTTTTAATGGGGAATTTAATAATGCAAATCTTGTCAATGCTGCAAGGATGAGATCACACTGCCTGATGGGCAAGTCACAAGCCTAGAGGGACAAGCCAGGTATGCGCAAGTCTGGTGTGTGCTCAGAAAAATACTTACACAAAAGTAGACGGGCAGGGAGGAGAATAGTTGCTCGGAACATCACTGGCTGTACTACAAAGTGCACTGACCCCATGTCCCCGTGACATAGCATAAAATAGCCACACTCTTGCTTTCTGAGAACAGAGGGCTGGAAAATCCCATTCAAGAGGACTGCTGGTGTCCAGTTTACACTATCTTAATGTTATTTTACAAATACAAAAAGAAGGCAGGAGAATATCAAAAACATCACCTAGAGTTAAAAGGCCACGGGGCAACTTGTTAGCAATTTTGCATTAAGAGAAAGTATCTTTTCTAAACAACAAATCGTGAAGAGCAACCCACACGATTCCCTGGTCATCAGACAATATTATACTTGTGCTTCCTGTAGCAAGTAGAGTTTCACGAAATAGCAGGAACTTTGAATCAAGAGTCATGGGCTTAAACCTGACTCTATCATTTACTAGGCAAGTTAACCACAGTCAAATAGTAAACCTCTCCAGTTTCTCAGTATGATAAATAACAAAATAACAGATCTTGTGTAAAGCTACTAGGACTATTTTAAAAGAATTATTAGTTCATAGTGTTTAAGAAATGCTATTAATAGTTTTAGATGCCATGGACTTACAGATAATTTCTTTCATTTTCCCATTAAAATACCCATGAAGGCCAGGTGTGATGGCTCACGCCTGTAATCCCAGCACTTTGGGAAGCTGAGGCAAGAGAATTACTTGAGGTCAGTAGTTTGAGACCAGTCTGGGCAACACAGCAAGACCACCATCTCTAAAAATAAAACATTAGCTGGGCTTGATGGCACACGCCTGCAGTCCTAGCTACTTAGGAGTCTGAGGCGGGAACATTTCTTGAGCCCAGGTGTTGGAGGGTACAGTGAACTATGATCAGGCCAAGAGGCTCTAGCCATTATTACAGAATGACACCCATTTCTCTTAAAAATAAAATGAAGAATCTGATGGAGCTCAGAAACGGATACCCCAAAATATGGTGCTTTGACATGCTGAACTGAAGAAGCCGCAAAGTCTCTGCCCTCACCGTCCACCCCCAACCACATTCCTTCCCTCCCCTGCAACCAAGCTCTCAATCCTCCGTCTCTTCCAAAGCACAGAACAAAGTTCCATAAAGTTCCCTCATCTGCCTGACACTGGCCCCGCCAAAGAATGAAACAATTTACCTCTAATTCCTCTCCTGAGTTCTCATTAACTGAACTCGTATTGTAGGAGGGAAGACAAGTTGGTCAACACACCTGGACAGACGTTAATCACAAACCATTGTCTGCTCTGCGGACTCAACAAACTATCTTGGGCCACTGTGTGTTCTTGAAGCCCAGGAATTTCCCTACAGTCATTTACTATCCCCTAAAATTATCACGCTATGTTCCTTTCTCAATAGAAGAAGGATGTAGAAACATTTTTACCCTGTTGAGTGGTGGGGTGATCACTCTGATTCTCTGCCGCACACCTCAATAAATTGATATGCCTTTTCTCCTGTAGTTGATTTTCGGCAAACCTTTAGAGGGCAAAGAGGAAGTGTTTCCTTGGCGCCTATGCCAGCCACAGTGCTATAAACTAAAGATAAGATCCCATATCTGACAATCCAAGGAAACTTTCCTTTGAATATAGTACAAATGAAGGGTGTGCTACCCTCTGATAACTTTATAGGGTTTAAAAAAAATTAAGTGAGGTTAAAATATACACAACAGAAAATCTACCATTTTAACCATTTTTAAACGTCCCGTTCAGTAGCAATGACTACATTCATACTGCTATGCAACCATCACCACCATCTAGCCTCCAGAATTCCATTCATCTTCTAAAATAAAAACTCCCTTTACCCAGTGAACAGTAACTGCCCCTTCCCTACCCTTCTCCTCTCAGGCCCTGACAACCACCATCCTCTCTCAATGAGTTTTACTGCCCTAGGTGCCTCATACAAGTGGAATCGTGCAGTAATTTTCCTTTTGTAACTGGCTTATGGCACTTAGCATGCCTTCAACGTCCACCGAGGGGTCATAGTGTTCCCTTTGAAGGAATAAATACACACATAATGTGTGCACAGACCATCTCTTGTTTATGCATTCATCGCTGACAAACACAAGGGTTGCTTCCACTGAATAATACTGCTATGAAAGTGAGAGTGTAAATGCCTGTTCAAGCCCCTGCTTTCAATTCTTTTGGGCACACACTGATGGGGCTCAGGAAACAGTACCCCAAAATGAAAGCCTCAGAAGCAAGTTTTTCTCTGAACCTCTGTCCCCCTTCCTCTCAGTCTCCTTTTTCTCCAGGGTTGGCCACAGAACTAGAATCTCTCTTCCCTGAGGCAGATCATAAACACCAGAACACTTTTCCCCCAAGGCCAGCCATCAGTGTAAAAACTGGCCTCAAAGAAATTACCTGACCTACCTTATTTGACGGTAGGTCATAAGACCCCCCCATTCCCTAAGATCTCTTCCACTCAGAACTAACCAATGCCTACTCAAAGAGGCCAGGAATAATCCAGAGGGACCCCCTTGCTGGGTTTCCACGCTATCTATTAACATCAGATCCTACCCGTTTTATCCAATTGTATTTCTACACGGCTGTCCATACTTTGTTGAATCTAAGCATAAAAACAGACAATTTCCCCTGTATCTCTGGGTCTTCATGCTGAAGGCCCCCAAATATACACACTAAATAAATGTGTATGTCTTTCTCTATGAATCAATGTGCCTGGGTCAGTCATTTTTCAGTGAACCTTTAAGGCAGTGATTTCCCTGCACATATCGTTAGTCACAAGACTTTCCCACTT
>CAUYTI010030390.1:0-50081 GCA_963575145.1 Galago senegalensis | reverse complement strand
AGCAAAAAGGGGAGAAGGGTACGAGTACACTTTTGATTGGCGGTTGGTGAGATCACTAGTAAAGAAGGAAGTAAAGGAGGATTTGCATTGGTGGCTGATGATTTCACTAGTAAAGGTGAATTTGGATTGGTACAGGTGAGGGGTGGGGGGTCTCTTAACCAGGGGCTAGAGTTGGTGTAACCTGGTTACCTGTATTTCAAGGTAATAGAAACTTACTGTTTATTATAGCAACTATTTGCCTAAGGTGACTCAGTTTACAGCACAGTGGCTGTGCAACGTGGGGTGGGGGAAGGCAGCAGGGAGTGGTCTTGCAGGTTTTACTGGCAGGAAGGCTATCGGTAAACACCTAGGAATGGGGCTTGTACTGGGGCTTGTGCTGCAAACAACAAAATGGAGCTAGTCTGGCTCTCACAGGAGCCCCAACCCTCTCCTTTTTTTCCTAGGAAGACCTAGATTTCCAGTTGTCTAACTAACACTTGTACTTTCCAGACTGTAGAATCATGAGCCAAATAAACTGTTCTTTATAAATTACCTAGTTTTTGATTTTCTGTTATAGCAGCAGAAAATAAACCAAAACAAGAAGTCACTGCCCCACCCAATTTGAAATGGCCCCAAGCCCTTTGCAATTGCAATCATATTATTCAAGTTTTTATTTTAGGAACTCTTTTCCAATTCCTACACTTAAGGATAATAGAGTACATTTGAGTCTTTTGTTTATGAGAGAAAATTTAAATGAATTATTTGAAAGAATTTCATGACAGCCCTAAAGATAACTGGAGACCCCCCAAAGGTGTGGCAACAAGAAATTATTGCTCTAACTGTAGGGTGGTTGTGGCTACATTTGAATAGGGCACGATTTGAAAATGAGATAGCAATCCCCTACAAATTCCTTGCTGGAGTTCTTAGATCTAGAGAGGTAATTTCATCATGTGTTAGTGATTATTTGGTAAAGTCCTATTGTGCTTTTAAAAGATAATAGTGTAGAGTTGATGGGGGAAAATGAGCAGGAACAGCTGGAGACTTTGTAAAGCTTTCCTGAGCAGGATATTCCATGCCAGGAAGGAATGCATTTTATGAAAATTTTTAAATAAAAACATTGTACTTCATGAATATTTTTTTCTCAGTGTTATTTATAAATTTTAGTACTATATTTTTTTGTAGTAAAAAGTACCTACACACTTATTGCTGAAGTTTTAGTTGACACATTCAACTAAAAACATTCAGGTTTTATTTGGAGGGGGCTGCTATTTAGATTAATCCATAATTCAAATCCTCCAATATTGATATTGATATTGATGTTATGCTTAGATATGGACATATGCAAATACATAAAAATAAAAGGCACTTAAAAACATTTATTTTGACCTAGGAACTCTGCCGTCCAGCATCCAAGCATCTGGTTTCCCTTCTGTTGACTGCCCAAACCAACAACTATAAACCCTTAAGAAGGGAGATTAGATGTAAATTCCTGATAAATTCCATTCCCTTTGAGCTCTCTACCAATAACAAAAGACCGTTTGTTGTCCATCTGTCTTTGGGTGAAACAGGGGATGGGAGATTTGGTACTATCACTACAATGAAAGAGAGTGCTAAGTTTACCTTGTATTTTATTCAGACTGCAATCTGATACACAAATAGATAACACTCTGTATTATGAAATCACCAAGAGAAAATTGCTCGAGGTCTCTACATACTTCTGTGCTAACTAAACATGTAAATGGTCTCTGTGATTACACAGACTAATGGCAGGTTTTCTGTTAAGTTTATCATTCCCCTAGGAAATTTAGATCTCTTTGTGTTTAATCTCTAATTTCTTCTACCTCTCATTCTGTTTCAAAGGGCAACTTGGGACTTAAAGCAGAAAAGCATTTGTAAGGTTTAGAACTCTATCTTTCAGGACAAAACAAATTAACAAGCAAATCCCTTGTGGATTTTTGGATTATTGCATCACCATCAAGATGTTGAAAATTTTATGAAATCTAATTTTAGAAGGTGTGTATATGTGAAAGGTAGTAAAACAGTTATTGAAATATAAAACATACATTAAAGATAAATATATAAAAAGCCCTATAGAACAACAGCAATAACAAATATGTTAGGTTCTTCTGTGTTTCAAAGCCACTGAATTCGCCTAGGGTACAAAGTTTGCACACCTTCCAACACCCACACACAATCACATCACACGTGCACACCCCCTAGTACCTTCAGCATTATATTCATTTTCTATGCTATGCGGCATAGCAAATTACACAAACTTAGTGGCCTACAGAGATATTAATGTATTATCTGGCATTCATTTATTATCAGGAATCTGGAATGCTTTAATTGGGTTCTTTGCTCAGTTCCTACCAAGGTTTCTTTGCTGGCTGTGTCATCTGGAGGGTTGACTGGGAAATCTGTTTCCCAGAGCTCTCATATTGTTAGTAGAATTTATTTTCTCATAACAGTGTGATGGAGGGTCCCGTTTTCTTGCTAGTTGTTGGCTGAGGACACCCTCAGCTCCTAGCAGCTACTTTCCATGGTCTAGAGGGCTCCCTCCATAGGCTCTCCCACAACATGACACTTTGCTTGTTCAAGGCCAGCTTTAAGGGCTCACTTAAAGAAGTCAGACCCACCCAGGATAATCTTCTCTACAATTTACTCAAAGCCAACTGATTAGGCACCTTAATATTATCTGTAAAATTCCGTCACCGTTACCATAAAATACAGCCTAATCACAAGAGTGGTACCTCATATCACAGATCCTGTCTACACTCCAGGGGAGGATTATATGAGGCATGCACACTGGGCATAGGGATTTGGTAAGAGTCATCTGAAATTGAGTTCTTTGTCTCTCAAGATGTTGGGATGAGGCACTCAGGGGTAGAGGATGACCTTCTTAGCTGCCCTACAGTGATAGCTGCCTTGTATTTCTTCCACGTAAACTTGGGACATCTGGGTTCTTCTCTTGTCTCAACTGATGTATTCATACATCAGATTGTAGATTGTCTATCTGAGCCTGTTTGATTTCTATTGTTATGCAAATGTTTCATTGCTTTTTTTTAGATGTAATTTCCTATTGTTTCTTTAAGCTGTTACTTATTTGATCTTTAAGATAATAGTCTTTGGCTTGGCACCTGTGGCTCAAGTGGCTAAAGCGACAGCCACATACACCTAACGTGATGGGTACGAATCCAGCCTGGGCATGCCAAACAACAATGATGGCTGCAACCAAAAAATAGCCAGGCATTGTGATGGGTGCCTGTGGTCCCAGCTACTTCGGAGGCAGAGGCAGGAGACTCGCTTGAGCCCAGGAGTTGGAGGTTGCTGTGAGCTGTGATGCCACGCATGCTACCCAGGGGAATAGCTTGAGGCTCTGTCTCAAAAAAAAAAAAAAAGATAATATTCCTTATCTCTGGGGGGAAATAGGTGCGTGGTAGGGAAAGAAAGGAACCAAGGGAGTTTGCTGTCTTGATCTAATCTCTTAGCCATCTTTGAAAGCTGATGTGAATCAAATGAATCAAGCTGGCTGAATCAAACGATGCGACTTCCATGATTGGAAGTATTAATGGCCCACACCTGCTACAGATCAAGTCCAAACTCCTTAAAGATCCCATTCTCCTCTAAATGCTGCTTACCTTGCTGCTCACCTGGCCCCGTGCTCTTGATTACTTCAGCCACATGAAACCTCTTGCAGTTTCCTAAACATGCCACTGTTCTCCAGCTTATTGGGTTTTGCTCATTACCTTCCTCCTGCTTATTTCCTGGGATGCACTTTCTTTCTGCTCAACTTTGTCTCAACTTTCATTCCTCCTTTATTCTTGGTGTAGATGTTATTCCTTCCATGAGGTCTTCTATGATGTTCTCCTTTTCCTGGGAGAGTACTAGGTCATGTCTGCTGAGGACCAATTAGTGTTTGTGAATTATTTTTAATATACACTTTCACTCTCACAAGTGCCTTTATTAGGATTAGTGATTATATAATCACTTTATGTCTGAACTTACATCCCCAGAACTGAGTTATGTTTCCCTTTTCTGGATTTCATGACATTCTATACCATGGCCCGTGGGCCACATGCAGCCTGAATAGGACACTTATCTGGCCTGCTGGGTATTTTTGCTGCTACTGCCTGTCCTGCTTAGCAGCCAACTCATCCCAGGGACCCCAGTCTGGCCCTCCAACAATCTGAGGGACAGTGAATTGGTCCCCTGTTTAAAAAGTTTGAGGACCCCTGTGATTTGTCACCCATCTGCTAAAGCTCTTGGGACTTCCTGAGAGAGAGGAGTATCTTTCTATCCTTCATTTTGAGCCTTATTTTGATCACACCTGAGTTTATCCTTCGGGAGTGCCAGCGAAAAGGCATGCACCTGGGGGGAAATCAGGGCAGCAGAGTGGTGATGAGCTCAGAGAAACAGGAACCTGCACTGGAACTTGTCTGGGTGGACTAGAACCCACCTTGGTCTCTCCAAATCTCCAATTTTGATGTTTCAGTTGACCTATAACAGGCCCTTTTTCATGGAACTAGATATTCACCTGGCCCAGGAATTGGAGAAGCTGAAGAGTTATCTCAAAGGTGCAGGAAGAGCTGGGACTGGGAACTGCCCTGTGCCCTTGCTGGGGCTCAGAAAGGGATACCTGAGGCTTTGACATGCTGAGAGGCCTGAAAAGCTGCCCAAAGTCAAGGTCCTTCTAACCTAGTCTCACTCCTCAACCTATGTATAGGGAGGTACCCTCTTTGGAATTTATTTATTTCACCAAGAAAGCTTCTTTCCCAAACAAACACAATTGCCTTGTTTGTTTCTCTGAAGTCTTGTTATCCATCTCAGAAAAAAAGACCAAGGAATGCAGTCATAACCCGGATGGACTTTGTCACGAGGTAATGCTTGCCTGGGGGTGCAGTGGGGACTCTTTCAAAAAACAGTCATTTGCAAGCCAATTTTTGCCTATTCCTACTCCCTAAAAATCATCTCTGCCCCTCAGAATTGTCTACATTCCCCATCCCCCCTCTATGAAAAAGGGTGTATGAGCTTTTGTACCCCTATTGATTTAGGTTATTTCATTCTCCTGAAATTCTCCTGTGCTCTGCATGTTAAAACTTTGTATGCCTTTCTGTTCTGTGGCTTCACCTTTCTCCAGCTGATTTTCAGGGACCCTTCAAAGGGTCAAAGGGCACATTTTCCTTCAGCCCCTACTCCACTGAGGTGAGCTAGCAAAGAGGTCAATGCGGGTGAGTTACAATAGTAGCTAGTAAACCTGCACAGGAGATCCAAGGATTTATTTATTCATTCATTTTTTTTAGAGACAGAGTCTCACTTTACCGCCCTTGGTAGAGTGCCATGGCAACACAGCACAGCAACCTCCAACTCCTGGGCTTAGGTGATTTTCTTGCCTCAGCCTCCCGAGTACCTTGGACTACAGGTGCCTGCCACAACACCTGACTATTTTTTTGTTGCAGTTTGGTCGGGGCTGGGCTTGAACCCACCACCGTCAGTATATGGGGCGGGCACCCCCCACCCCCAGGAGATCCAACTGTTTAAAAGACAAGGCTTCTGCTTCACTTCCATCACTCAGGTCTTATGCAAATGTCACTTGTGGCCCAGAATCATGTAGCAAAAGAAGTGTGGAAAGTTGTAGTTTCACATTAGTTAAGGTGGTACAATATGAACCCACCACAAGCGCTCAATATTATTTGTTAAATAAGTGATCCTGAAGCTAGTGACCTCAGCGTGGTATTACCATCCTTCTCGCGGGGTGGAAGAAGCCCTTCAGATGCATTTAACTTCTGGCATCTTCTTGAGGAATTTCATGTGTCAGTCTGGCCCTACAGATCTTGAAGGTATTACAAATTTTATTATGAAGCTGGTGTGTTATTTCTAAAATAATAGGGATGACTCAGACATATTAGATATAATACTATAAAAAGAAACTTAAGGACTGGCTACAGGATTGATTTATAACGCAGCCAAGGTACAGAAGATTGGGAAAGGAAAGAATCAAGTAGTAGTCCTTCCTGCTTCATAGTTGCCCTCAGACTAATGTAATTACTGATATAGGAGGGAAAAAAGTCTCTTTCCTACTGATCTTATGTCCTCCAGTTGGGGCGCTATAAATTAGCCTGCAAAAGATAGATCAATAAGAGGAAAAAACCAACAGTAATTTACTAGCACGTGCATCCTGTTTTCACATGGGAATACGAGGAGGTGAATAGTCTAAAGGCGTGGTTAGAAATTAGGCTTATGTACCATTTAGGCTGAAGGAAAAGTGTGTTGTTCTTGCAGATGGTGGAAGGCAAGTTATGGGACGGTGACAAGGAAAGGCATGGTAAATGTCACAGCCTGGGGGTCCCTGGTCCCTGAATCCAGTTGACCGGGTTTGATGACATGCCAGAACTAGAAAGTTGAGGCACGGCATGAATCCAAAGCAAAAGGGGTAGAAACCACACAGGCAGCATAAATAGGATGCAAAAGTAACTACACGAAGCTTTAGATATAGCAAAGAGAAATTTTATTTAAGAATAAAGAGAAAGCTTAGAGCACTTCCAAGAGAGTTGGAAGAGAGCCTCTCTCACGACTGAGAAGACAGAAAGAGAAGGATCTACAAAGCCTGTGTAGGGGTATCAATGTCCTTTCTCCCCATTGGAAATTGTATCTGTCTCTTTGGACTCTTTGCACCTCCAGGCATTATTGCCCTTTTCTGCTGGTCATTGATTATTGTCCTTTTACACTGGTCATTTGTTACCTGGGTTACCTTATACCCACGTGTTTTCCCTTTGCTGCTGAGTGGTGATCCAACTGCTGATCTTCCTATGGGCCCTCCAGACTACTCAGCAGGCCCGGCTTTCCTCCCACCCCCAGTGAAGCCCCTTCTGGGGTCCCTTCTCAGTCGGCCAGTGTTGTTCAGTAAGGTTCGCTTTCAGGTTCACATCGGTGGCCTCCCCATTAATAGGAGTTGTTACGAGCCTTCCTTTTCCTTGTACGAGAAAAGGAGACACCTCTGCAGATGAAAATGTCCTTTCTAGGAGAAAAATGCGTATTTTGTTTTTAAAGCTTTTCCTGCTTCTGTTGGTTTTCAGTGGCCTTTACTTCAAAATAGTCCATATGCCAAAGAAGCGTATCTCGGGTGTGGCTGATCCCCTCCCAGGTCACCTGGTTTGTGAATGAGCCAGTTTCCTTTCTGTCCTTTTTTGTTTTGCCTCTTCCATCTACTGACTGCATTTTTATTCAGTCAGTGAGAACTGGACAGGTAGAACCCGGAATTTCTGAAACACATAATATACTGCGACATTGAGAGATTTTGTTTCCTAAATTTCCCAGGGTCCAGCAGTTTGAAGTGAAACAAAAAACACCACTGCTGCTGATTACTTATATCGAAGGACAATATAGGTTTTGACACACTAACGCACCAAAATGATTTATTGCCATAGCTTCTGAACAGCGTTCTGTGACCAATGGCTGTAGTTTTTAGGGAAATGATAGTTTACATGAACAGCATTCAGGCCCTCCCTCTCCGGAACACTTGAAGCAGCTCAGCTATTCCACAAAAGCCCCATGAGTGTGGGAGATTTTTCTTTTCTATTTGACAGGGTCACACCAGGAACCAGCCTCATTCTTAAGATCTTCCACTTGGCCACAGTTGGAGGGGACAGAAGTACATGCTTGGGCCTAATGAACCAACCCTTCCAAGGCAGACTACCAAACAAAGCTACTTGGCCAAGATGTTTGCAGTAGGATTATTGGTTAAAATGATATTGGAATATATGAAGATTTTACCTGATTACATCGTAGGCATCTTTTTTCTTTTAATGTGGATAATTGCAGGCCACTAGCATTCTTCCTTTAATTGGTTTTGACGATACAGCATGATTTTTTTCATCTTTTCAGTTTCTTCATTAGAATCGAAGAGAAAGAAAATGACCCCATGACCTTCCTGCTCAATGTAATAAGGTAAAAGTCACAAAAGCGGAAACGCAAATGGATTTGGGGGCTCTTTTCCTTTTTATACAAACATTAGCATGATAACCAACTCTTATTTTTTCAACGTCTTCCATGTGGAGTTATGCATGGGAAGCTGTAGCTGACTTGGTGGTGACATAAGAGGAATTTGCATCCTCCAAAAAAAAAAAAAAGCAGATAGGAAAGAAATGAGCTGAAATAACAGGAATGAAAAAATGGCAATAAATCATAAAAAATAATCAGAAAGATCCTGTTAAATCAGTAGCAAAGATCAAGCCAGTCTCTAAAGGTTCATAAAATTACTTGATTGCTGCCAGCGTTGCAGAGGCAGGCATTGTACAAGTGTCATCACGCCCTGCTTTTGGATGTCTCTGAGTGCTGCAGCTCATTGCTTTCTCCTCCTAGCTCATCAACTCACGGCTCTTAAAGAGAAATTAAAAGACCTCTTTCTCCCTGTTCTTGTGTGGTGCTAAAAAACAGACTCGCTTAAACCACTAGAGGGATCTCTTTTCTTTGAAAAGTGGAAGAAAGTCTGAATTGCATGATAAACTATAATCGTGGAATGGCCCAGAAGTTGCCAACCAGAACAGAAAATCAACTATTGCAATTTTCAAAAATGTTTCACTGTGTGCTGAGAGGACTCTGTCCCTGCTTTCAAAGTCCTCAGAGAGATCGGGCAAACGTCCTGGCCACACAAACATGCTGGATGGAGCTTTTTATTCTGCATTAATTTAATGTGAATTAATTAGTTTAATTTACATTATTTCATGAAAATGGGAAGGTCCCTGGTCTCTAGTTCAAGATGGCCACCATTGTTTTCTTGCGTCTTTTGTTACTTGCTGACTTTGTTGACAACTACAGAGCTCCTCTTGTTGGGTTGCAGAAATGCCTTTTTGTATAATCAATCCTCTTTGACAGGAGAAATTTGTAGCTGCTGTCAAGGTCACTGTGCTTAGTTTTCAGCCTTGTTGGGTCTCCACATTCATCCCCTCTCAGACATTCCACCACCTTCCAAGCTCTGCTTGGGAATAGAATGTAAATCTTGCACACTCTTTGCTGTGAAGCAGATATAATGAACTCTTGAAGATGTGACGTGATGTTTCATCCTAGTTCTCAGAATTGTGAACATGTTATTATATAGCATATGGGAAAGAGGAAGACTGCAGGTACTTTTAAGATTGTTAATCAATTGACCTCGTTTGATTAAAATCAATAAAATAAAGAGAATATCCTAGGTCATTTCAGTGGGCCCAATGTAACCATAAGGGTCCCTGAAGGTGGGAGAGGGAGGCAGAAAAGAGGGAGTTTAGAATGATGCTGTCTGAGAAGGCTTGGACCCAAAGCTACTGGCTTTGAAGAGAAAGAAAAAGGGCTATGAGTACAGGGCCTCTCATGCTTGGTTTCTTAGGCCCAAGCATGTACTTCTGTCCCCTCCAACTGTGGCCGAGTGGAAGACCTTAAGAATGAGGCTGGTTCCTGGTGTGACCCTGTCAAATAGAAAAGAAAAGCTGGTGTAGCAAGGAAACAACTTCCACCTTGAGTCTCCACAAAAGCATAGTCCTTCTGACATCTTGATTTTAACCCAGTGATACCTCTGTTGTACTTCCTTGAGATGATAAATTTGTGGTGTTTTAATCCACAAAGTTTGTGGCAATTTGTTAAAGCAGATATAGGATACTAATATATTCCTGGTGCTATAACATGGCTTTCCTCTAAACAAGAGATGCCTTACTACACACCTGATTCCCAGACACAGGTCTATAACATGGCTTTCCTCTAAACAAGAGATGTCTTATGACACACCTGCTTCCCAGACATAGGTCTATAACATGGCTTTCCTCTAAACAAGAGATGTCTTACGACACACCTGCTTCCCAAACACAGATCTATAACATGGCTTTCCTCTGAACAAGAGATGCCTTACTACATATCTGCTTCCCAGACACAGGTCTATAACATGGCTTTCCTCTAAACAAGAGATGTCTTACTACATGCCTGCTTCCCAGACACAGGTTGTTTTTTTCTGTTTCATCACTAGCTCACCCACTCTTCCCTCTTTGGGGCAACTCCAAAAACATAGAGGAGTTTTGAGAGCACTGACTCTGAAATATGAAAATATTTTTATTGTCCTCAAGAGAAACCTAGTCTTTATTATAGGAACCAAAAATTTCAGGCTACAAAACAAATCTGGAACATTGACTGATTTTGAAAATAAAGTTTTATTGAAACACATTCGTGTATGTATGGTCTATGGCTGTTTTCACAATACTGCAGCAAAATTGAATAGCTGTGGCAGAGACCATAAATCCTTAAATATTTAATTTGGCCCCTTGCAGAAAAAGTGTACAGTCTTCTGCTTTAGAGAAAAATTATGGCTAATCTTAAGAAGAGATATATGAATAGGTACAAAAGTGCATAATTTTCTTTTCAATTGTTATTATACTATAACAGTAATAAGATAATTTAGATTGTTAAATATAAAATGTCTGATTTCAAATCAAAAGTGTAGTTTCTTACATCTCAAACAAGAAGCAGTACAACTATCAGTTTTGCCATCTTAATGCTAGTTCATTTATGTCAGCAGCAAAGATGTCTGGAGAGTGAGTAGAGATGAAATTGCAAAAGACATTTTTTTGCAGCTGGCTGAGAATTGAATATTTTTCCTTGGAAGGAGCGGTCAAAACCTGGAAGACATTTGTCATTTGATACAAGATCCGGCGAATGCAGTGGTTGGTAGAGAATTTCGAAGTCCAGCTTGTATCATTTGAGCAGTATTGTTTGTGTGGCACATGGTCCAGTATTGTTTTGAAAGAGGATTGGGCTGTTTTTATTAACCAATCTTGGCCACTAAATGGCAAGCATCCTCATCATTTCATCCAATTGGTTATAGTATACAGCTGCATAATTGACTGATGAGGTTTTACAAAGGTGAAGTGAATAGTATCAGCCCTGGATCATCAAACAGACATCATTAGCTTTTTTTGTTTCTTGTTTTCTTTTTTATTGTTTGGCATTATTTGAGGATACAAAGAATTAGTTACACTGCTTGCATTTGTTAGGTAAAATTCCTCTTGTAATTCTGTTCCACCCCCAAGAGCTGCACCATACACTATAACTCTATAGTTCATATTAGAATTGAGTACATTGGTTTCTTGATTCTCCATTCTTGTGATGCTTTATTAAGAAGAATGTTTCCAACTCCATTCAGGTTAATACAAAAGATGTAAAGTCTCCATCTTTTTTAATAGTATTAAAAAAGCATAGTATTCCATGGTATAGATATACCACAGATTATTAATCCATTTCTGGGTTTCTGGGCACTTAGGTTGTTTCCACATTTTGGCAATTGTAAATTTAGCTACAATAAATAATCTAGTGCAAATGTCCTTATGGTAAAAGGCCTTTTTTCCTTCCGGGTAGATGCCCAATAATGGGATTGCAAGATCAAATGGGAGGTCTAATTTGAGATCTTTGAGGATTCTCCATACTTCCTTCCAAAAAGGTTGTATTAGTTTGCATTCCCACCAATAGTGTAAAAGTGTTGCCCTCTCTCCACATCCACGCCAGCATCTGCAGCTTTGAGACTTTGTGATGTGGGCTATTCTCATTGGAGATAGGTGATATCTCAATGTAATTTTGATTTGCATTTCTCTGATGATCAGGGAAGATGAGCATTTTTTCAAATGTTTGTTAGCCATTCATCTGTATTCATCAAAGAAGGTTCTGTTCATATCTCTTGCCCAGTGGTAGATAGAATTGTTTATTCTTTTTCTATGGATTGATTTGAGTTTTCTGTAGATTCTAGTTATCAATCTTTATAAGATTCATACCCTGAAAATATCTTTTCCCATTCTGAAGATTGTCTTTTTACATTACTTGCTGTGTCCTTAACTGTGCAGAAACTTTTCGGATTAAGTCTATTTGTTAATTTTTCTCATTGTGATGGCCACTAAGTCTTTATCATAAAATCTTTCCCCAGTCCAACATTGTGAAGAGTTTTCTCCACACTTTCTTCGAAGATTTTATTGTCTTGTGTCTTAGATGTAAGTCTTTTATCCATCTTGAGTCAATTTTGTAAGAAGTGAAAGGCGTAGGTCAAGTTTTGGTCTTTCACATGTGGTTATCCAATTATCCCAGCACCATTTGTTGAAAGGTATTCTTCTCCCCACTGTATGCTTTGTTATGTTTATCAAAGATCAGATGGGAAGTAGAGACTTGTTCAAATTCTTGGTTTTCTATTCTGTTCCATATGTCTATGTCTCTGTTTTTGTGCCAATATAATGCTGTTTTGATTACTGTGGACTTGTAATACAGCCTGAAGTCTGGTAGGGTGATGCCTCTGGTTTTGTTTTTATAGTAAGAATAGTCTTAGCTATTTGAGTTTTTTTCTGGTTCTATACAAAATGAATTACTGTTTTTTCCAGTTCTTCAAAAATGATGTTGGTATTTGAATGGGAATTGCACTGAATTTGTAGATTGCTTTCAGTAGAATAGACATTTTGACAATGTTGATTTTCTCCAGCCAAGAGTGTGGTATATTCTTCGATTTGTTAGTGTCTTCTGCAATTTCTTTCCTTAGGGTTTTGTAATTGTCTTTGAAAAGATCTTTCACCTCTTTTGTTAGGTATATTCCTAAGTATTTCATTTTCTTTGAAGCTACTGTGAAGGAAACTGTGTCCTTGATTTGCTTATCAACTTGGCTGTTATTGACATATACAAAGACTTCTCATTTGTGGACATTGATTTTGTACCCTGAGACGTTACTATATTTTCTGATAACTTCCAGGAATTTTGTGGTTGAGTCTCTGGGGTTTTCTAAGTATAAGATCACATCATCAGCAAAGCCTGAGAGTTTGACCTCCTCTGCTCCCATTTGGATGCCCTTTATATCCTTCTCTTGCTTGATTGCATTGGCTAGAACTTCCAGCACAATGTTGAATAATATTGTGGACATCCTTGTTTGGTTCCAGTTCTAAGTGGAAAAGCTTTCAGTTTCACTCCATTTGGTATGATGTTAGCTGTGCGTTTGTCATAGATGGCCTCAATCAGCTTAGGAATTTTGCCCCCTATGCTTATTTTCTTAAGTGTTCTTGTTAGAAATGGATGCTGGATTTTGAAGAATGCTTTTTGATGCCTCTATTGAGGGGTTCATATGGTCTTTGTTTTTGCTTCTATTGATATGATGTATTACATTTATGGATTAGTGTATATTAAACCAGCCTTGCATCTCATGGATGAAACTTACTTGATTGTGATATGGAATTTTTTTAATGTAATCTACTAGCTGCAATCTACTAGCTAAGATTTTGTTGAGTATTTTTGCATCAATATTCATTAGTGAAATTAGTCTGTGGTTCTTTTTTGTTGGGTCCTATCTTGGTTTTGGTATCAAAGTGATGTTTGCTTCATAGAACGTGTTGGGGAAGGTTTCTTCCTTCTTAGTGTTTTGGAATAGGTTCTGCAATATAGGTGCAAGCTCATCTTTGAAGGTTTGATAGAATTCTGATGTGAAGTCATCTGGTCCCTGGCTTTTTTTTGTTGGATGCTTTTTTGTTTGTTTCTGTAATCTCAGTGCTTGATATTGGTCTGTTCAAGTAATCTATTTCTTCCTGGTTAAGTTTAGGAAGATGATGTGATTCCAGGTATTAGTCCATTTCCTCTACATTGTCAAATTTCTGGGCATAGAGTTTTTGTAGTAGTAGGAAATAATCTCCTGTATCTCTGTGGTATCAGTTGTTATTTCCCCCTTTTTATTTCTGATTGAGGTTATTAAAGATTTTACTTTTCTATTTGTGATTAATCTGGCCAATGGGTGTGTCAGAATCTTTGGTGATACTTGGAAAATTTTCACTGATGATGTACTCTAGTGGGGCTTCCATTCCTCGTAGGCCTTCTTCTTCCCCTTCTGGGATACCTATAATTCTTATAATTGAACACTTCATGAGTTCCATAATTCTCTCAGTGAACGTTCTGCTTTCTCTCTTTTTCTGTCTCTTTAACTGCCTGTGTTAGCTGAAGAGCTTCATCCTCTACCTCCGAGATTCTTTTTTCTGCATGGTCTAATCTATTATTGATACTTTATCCTATATCTTTAAGTTCCCTGATTGACTGCTTCAATTCCTTAAGCTCTGCTATATTCTTTCTATATTCTTCATATCATTCATCTCTTATTTGATTCTGTTTTTGGTTTTCCTTTTGGTTATTTTCCACTTTCTCAGCAATTTCCATCACTGTTTTATCATTTATATTTAAATTCCCTTTATGTCATTTCTAACATTTCTTTATGGGTGGAATCCTCTGCAGTAGCTTCCTCATGATCCCTTGTTGGGGGTTACTCTGTTCTGGTTTTTATGATGCCAGGATTTCTCTGCTGTTTCTTCCTCATGGGTGTTTTCTTTTTATCTATTTCCTTGCTCTACTTTTTTTATTTCACTTCCTCCTGCTTTTTAAGTTACTGTGACTCTGACCTAAGCCATTGAAGTGTCCTTTTAGTAAAGGAGTAAAAGGAAGAAAATAATGAAGAGCAAGAAGGGATAAAAGATTGAAAAGAGAGAGAGAGAGAGAGAGAGAAGCAAAAGGAAAGGGGGGGGAAGTAAAAAGAAAGATTAGCAAAAAGAAAAGAGGAACACAAACAGAGACAGAAGTAATAATTGTGTATAATGGGGTCTTTGAGCCACAACCACAAATCTCAACCTCTAGGGGGTTATGTTGGGTGGGTCCCTAGAGGTCTGAAGCTCTTTGCTAGCCTCAGCAGACACAAGAGCCCACTTCCACCAATTAGAGAAGAAAAACAAAAGTACCTACAAATCAAAGGAAAACATATAAACAATAAAACCTTAAAGGATACAATGGGGGGGGAATAACAGGGCAGAAAACTAGCAAAAGTGAAACCCTTATTATTAAAGAAGGAAACAATGAAAAATTATAATTACGTGATAAAAAAAGAAGAAGGAAAAGAAAAATCTAGGGGGAAAATTTTGAAAAAAAATTTAAAAGAAAAAAACTCTATATAAATCTATCTATAAATATATATCTTGCTGTATATTGCCTGGGCAACAGGTGATCTTCTGGGGTATGAGATGCTAATCACCACACTGATACAAATGTATAAGACATAAACTGGAACCCTTCGCCTTGCTGAGGAAACTGTGTCCTCTCTTCTTGACTCTCAAACCTCACAGGGTTGGAAGCCTGAAGCTCTCCTCAGTCCACTGAATAGACACACCTTGACCTTTTCCAACTGCGTCCCTTGGTTATGCAGTGGTTTGCCCAGAAAAGCATGTGCTGCTCGAATCTTCCCAGGAGTGGCTGCCCCTCTTATCAGATGTGCCAGAACTGGCTTTGCACTAGGACCCTGAGGGCTGAGCCTATAAGACAACCTTCCCACAATGGCTGTGGCTAGCCTGCAGCCTAACAATGAAAGCTCCACTCTGCCTAAGTGGGTCAGTCCAGGCCCCTGGGTGCTGTTCAAAATCACTCACTTACTTGCCTAAGCTCTCCCAAAGTAATTCAACCAAATGTCTAGGTCCAAAAAAGTCCTGCAGGGCAGACCTCTGTCTGCAAACTGTATTAGCTGTAGCCATGGCTACACTGTTGGCTTCCACTTGAATGCAAGTACTTGCCACTTCTTCATTGTTTTCATAGATATCTTGGGGTCTTGAAGTGTTCTGCTGCTTCCCTGTGTCACCAAAAGGATATTTCTGGGCAGAGAGTACAAGCCAGAGATATCTGGAGGTCTTGGGGTCTTGAAGTGTTCTGCTGCCTCCCTGTGTCACCAAAGGGATATTTCTGGGCAGAGAATACAAGCCAGAGATATCTGGAGTCTTTTCCCCAACTATCGCCACACACAGCTATAAAGACACTCTCTGTAGGCTGCCATCTTGCTCTGCCTTTGACTATGAACTTCTTTGGATGAATAATCAGTTTTGGGGATTGTATTTTGGGGCTTCATCTTTATCCAGTCTTTGTGCTGAATGCTTGTCCCTGTCAAAGGATCCATTTTCACCATTTATAACAATATGGTATAGAAATGTTTCACCTGTATTCTTGATTCCAAAGAAAGGCAAGCTTCTAGGTGATTTCTCTTCTGACACTCATTTAATTCTTGTGAAACCCATCTATCAGTTTCTTTACCTTGCCAATTTGTTTTATATGGTCCAGTATTATTGGAATAGTAAGGTCAAATCTTGCTGCTAATTCATATGTAGGTAGACCACTTCACCTTGGTCTCAGGTCACCCGCCTACATTATTTTCAATATTAAATCCACCAGAACAGAACTTCTCAAACTATCAACATACCGTGCTTTCACTAGCCACATCCTTCCCAAAAACTTTGTTGATAATTTTAAGACGTTTGCACTGCATTGGCTCTATGATGGAAATCATATTTGAAAATAATATGAATTTTTAACTTATCTGTGATTTCACAAAAGTTGCTCTAAAGTTTCAGAAAGATAATACTAAGTCAATGTATGCTTTTCAAAGAATGAAGATGTACTTTCACAATAAAAATGAAACAAGATGGGTCAAAGTGAGATGTCAGAGATATCAACTATCAAAGACGTACTTAAGGAAATTGAACATTTTGTACTTAAAAAATCTAACAGTTCAGTAGACTAACACACTGTTGATGAAGTAAACTGATCTATGACCCCACAGATATCTGGGTCTGATCCCTGGAACCATACATGTTACCTTATTTGGAGAAATAGTTTTTGTAGATGTGATTAAGTTAAGGATCTTGATATGAGGAGGTGCCATCAGGATTATCAGAGTAGGCCCTAAATGACATCATCAGTGTACTTAAAAGAAGCTCTAAGAGGTAGAGAGAGATTTGATATACACACAGAAGAGAAGGCAATGTAAAGATGGAGGCAGAAATGGGAATAATGTGGCCCATCACGAAACACAAGGAATGCCAGCAGCCAGCAGAAGCCAGGGAGTCAAGGGATAGATGCTTCCCAACAGCCCCAGGAGGAAGCACAGCCTGCTGCCAGTTTGATATTGGACGTATGGTTTTCAGAACTGTAAGCAACCATACTATTATTTTAAGTCACCAAAGTGGTGACAATTTATCAGTTCGTGGAAATTTGTGATGATTTATTGCAGCAGCAATAGGAAGCTAATACAGATCAGAAGACCATTAAAAAAAATAGCAACTGTTTAATCTGCCCCTGTGATTGAAGCCAATAGAAATTTTATCTGTCCATGAATTCAAGACTCATTGCTTCATACAATATCTGGCTTTGGTGGAAAAAATGCAGGGAAATGCAAAAGAATGTGCTTTGGGGACTTAGAAACATTTTGAGTATTCAAATCTTTGGTGTGTAAATGATTTCACAGTAATGCAGTCAAAGTTCTTAGAGTAAATCAATGTAATTCTCACTTCTGTCTGGCATAAAGAAATAATCAGCCCTTCAAAATGAGCCCTCGGCTGTTCTATCATTGCCTCAGTAACTGCTTACAGAGCATAGGAGATGCCAGCTTCTTTCTCTTACTTTTTATGATCAGACTTTTCAAAATTGATATTTATGTACATATGTAGAATATGATGCTATATTACATTATGTTATATCATATATACATACTTAAGATGACTCTCTCACCCTATTAGCATATTTATATGCTAAATATTTAAATATTCAGACCTATGTCACTGAAAACCATTTATATCTTGCTTATTCTTATAGACTGGCATATATTTGAAGGTATCATGTATAACATAATTTTCTAGCTTTAATATATATTATGCTGTCCTGAGGAAGCTGCTTGTTTTAGGAAAGTTGTTACTCACAAAATTACCTTTTAAAGTTTTGGCTGTTTAATATCAATATTCTCCAAAGTAGTCATGTGATTCATTTCATTATACTAAATCAAAGGTAAATTCTACAACTGACCTGTGTATTTTTAATAATCCCTTTCAGGGGCAGCATACAGCTCTTGTGCACCACATGAAATTCTTCCTATATCCACTCTTTGTTCAGCCACGGATGTAAGAACTAGATCTGCACAGGCTTGATTTCTTATGGGCTCGGGGATGCCAGATATGCTGTTCTCTTCCAGCCCTGGATCTCTCCAAGGCTGAGAATGTTTGTTGCTGAGGTTCATTCCATCAGACTCTGAGAACATCCCTCCATTTGAACAGCCACTATGACAGCCAACTCTACAAGACATTCCCTATTTACCCACATCATTCCTTCACACTTCTGAATAGTCTGCTAATGCAGCAGCTTTTATCTCAGGCTATTGCTTAGGGGAGAAGCACTCTTTGAAAGAAACATCAGCAAATGGTAATGTTTAAGACTCTTTCATGTATGGATATTTACAAATAAGCAAAAAGTAGAGGAGCATGATGGACCCCATGAACACTCTCCATTGCCATGCTCTTCTCCAGTGTATTTTTGAAACGGATTCCAAGATTCTTAGACAAGGTTATTAATGAGGAGAGATTGAAGTAAATATTTCTAACTTTTGTTAGTTATAACTAAATTCCTTCCCATGAAGATCGTATCACTTTAGATTCTTCCTACCAGTGAAGTCTAAAATAGCCCATTTTCCTAGAGTCATTTTGATAGAGTATGTTGTAAAACTTTTGGATCTCACCAATCTCATCAGTTTAGTTTTAATTTCATTTTTTTTTATCACACACAAGATTGAGGACATTTTTGTGTTTATTTGCATATCTTTTGTCTATTTTTCTATAGCCTTTTCTTCTCCTTTTTCTGAAGGTCTTAGGAACGTAATCTATATTGGAGATATTAACATTTTGTCTTTGATAAAATTTGAAAATACTTTTGTGTAGTTTTTTGTTATTTAACTTTTATATTGTTTTTGGTGTTTTCTTATACTTTATGACCATGTCTTTATCATGAGATTGATTTATTAAAGAAGAGATTTGCATGAGCATTTATACTAAATAGTGTGAATTAACCTCCATAAATAATTCATGAAAAATTTACCATAAAAGTACTAAAATCATTCAAGTTGCAAATTATCTCCTAATATTCCAACACATGGATTTTCACATTTTTTAAAATTGTTAGATTTTTCATTCATTCCTTGTCACACTTTTCTTCCTCCCAATCTCCTCAGCTTTCTCAACTTTTCCTGTCCCTTCTTTTTGCCTTCTTCCTTCCTTCTTTCTTTCCCTTCTCTCCTTCCTGTCTTCTCTCTCTCTCCCTCCTCCCCCCTTTCTTTCTTTCTTTCACCAGGTTCTGGATTTGTTCTAACTAGTGAACAGGACAATGTAGAACAAACACTAATCTATATGAACTCAGTACTATAAAACTGCAACTATGACAGGTGCTGGAAGGAGAGGTATGGATTCCATGTTGGTTGTGCTTCTTGGGTTCTCATCTAGCCAAGGTGATCAGGGAGGACATCTTGGAACAGATAACAATTGAGTGAAGCTCTGAAGGCTGAGTGAGAATTAACTAGTCAAAGAACAGAGAGATTGGCCTTTTTGGCAAAGGGAACAACATCTGGGAAGGCCTTGTGGTGGTGGTGGTGGGATATAGAAGAGACTGAAAATGAGGCAGAGAAAGTAACAAGAGCCTGGTGAGAAGTTAGGCTAGAGAGGTGGGTAAGAAGCAGACCATTTGGGGTCTTGAGGGTCATGCTGAGGAGATTTGTTTTTATCCTAAGAGCAATTTGAATCTATGAAAGGATTTAAGGAAAAGGGAGTAATCATCAGATTTGTGTTTTGAAAAGCTCAGTTTGACTTTTGTATGGGAGACAGATTGCAAGTGTGCTTAAGTGGGAAGAAGCAGCCCAAGTAGGTGGCAGATACTGTGATTTGAGAGAGGAGACAGTGGATGGGATACAGAGGCTGGCAGCAGGGGTGCACCTGGTGCATTTAGCATTGGAGCATCTCAGTTTTTAATACTTCCTCACATGACAAAATTATCCTCAGTAATAAGCACCAAAGGAAGCAATTTATTAAATAATGGCTAAAAAGGAAATGCAGACAAGGAAGATTTCCCTTCTTTAAACTTTGTGTACATATAATCCACAAGCAAAGCAAAAAAAAATCATATTTTTAAAATGAAATAAATAGTAATGATGCATAGCACAAAATAGGAGAAAATATAGCTAATTTCTCAATTGTTTTTATTGCTATTAAACAGTTTGAAATTTAATTATCTTGTTCTATTATAATATTTTATGTAAATAATTATCTGACAATAAATGAATTTTAATAAAACCAAAATGTCTGCAAAAATGCAATTTAGGCAACCAGTAAGTGATAATAATGATGGAATGTTTAGTTTTCCTGATTGTTTTCATTTTAAAATGCTTACTCATTAAAACACACATTTTAATTTTAATAATATTATTCAATATGAATGAAGTAAAATTGGTACTAAGAAAACAAAAATATTATGTTTCATAATTCATGCTCTGTTTCATTTTCAACACAAATAAATATAGACTCTGCTGCTATGGTCTGAATCTGGTTTGTTTGGACCCACCAAGTCTTATGTTGAAATTTGATCCCTGGTGTCAGAGGTAGTGCCTGATGGGAGGGGTTTGTTTGTGTGATGGGGCAGATCATAAATAAATAAATGAGGTCATGATGCCCTTCTGGAAATAATGAGGAATTTCTCAATCTATTAGTTTAGAGACCTGATTGTTAGAAAGAACTTGGCACCTCCCTACTTCTATTGCTTCCTCTCTCACTGTGTGATCTCTGCAAACATCAGCTTCTCTTCACATTCACATGAATGGCAGCTTCTGAGTTCCTTACATAAGCAGATAACTGTGCCATGCTTTTTATGCAGCCTACACAACAAAGAGCCAAATAAACCTCTTTTCTTTATCAATTACCAAGCCCCCAATATTCTTTGATAGCAACACAGACTAAGACAGACTCCAGCTGGTCACATAGAATGACAGAATTGAAGTAATTCAACTTCTTCTTTCTTACCTTTATCATCCTGGTGCTATCACTGTATATTTTGAAACTACTGTTTCAGTGAAAGAATGAATACATCTTATACCCAGAATAAGCACAAATTATTTCTGACCATTACAAGTTATTTAAAAAATGAAAAGACATGCTGAGTCTACAAGTATTTCAGATCAACTGTACAACTGGGGATGCTCCGAATTAACTTTCTTGAAAAAGAATATACATTTATTAAAGGTTATTGGATAAAAATATGCTACCTGAAACTTTATGTATATCTACCTATCTATCTATCTATCTATCTATCTATTAATTATTAAAACTTAACAGTAGCCAGAAAAATTTATTTAGAATTTGGTTCCACAATAGATTGGGGGAGGAAGAATATTTTTATCATGTACATTATTTAGCATTAGCATGTGGTAATAACTAAAAGCAGATGTTTTAAAATTATCTACACAAAATACACATCTTTAATTGCTTGCACCTGAGAAACACCTCACCCAACATTTGGTCTACCCCTGGGTGGCAGTGAGTGTGGAGAAAAATGTGGATAAATTCACAAGGATGAGGAGTCCAAAAATGGGTGTACCCTAGTTCAGCTTCTGTTGTGGGTGGAAAAAGCATAACTCTCTGATTTTAATGGCCTTCTCAGACATCTCTAATAAGAGAGGGTACCTACTGAGAGTGAGCTCTGAAGGTACTTCAGTTTGAGTCTGACAAAAATTTTCTCCATGACCAAACTTGAACCAGCTTCTCTTGGCCAGGTCTCAGCTTTGACCTACAAAGACTTAAACATTAACATACTTTCTAACAATTCATGGCAGCACCCATAAAATGATCCTAGCCTGCCTTAAAGTGCTTGACTGAGAAAATTCAAGGCTGCTGGAAGAATTCACTATTTGTTCTAGCCAACACCTAAAGATAGGCTCTCTTTTTCCCAGCTTCTGTCAGAAGGTAGAAGCCTAAATTCAGTAATCACCAAGTAACAAACCCTGATGAGTTTTGCATAGACTAATCCCCTTCCTGTGTTTTGTAATTTTTTATTTCCTGGATCCTACTGAACCCTGCTCCCCCCTCTTTATTTCCTCATTTCCGTTTTACAATGCTGTCTCCTCTTTACTAACAGAAGGTAAATTGAGTTCATGCTGGCTTTTTTCTCTATCTCAATCCTATACCACTGAGAAAAGCCTAACTTTTCTCAGCAGTATAAGATGTAGTTGGATAATGTTTAGGTTTGTTTTTCTTTGACAAGATTTGCAAATCAATCTACATATATATTTAACAAAGGCAGCCACATGGGATAGAGGCACCACTGAGGTTATATCCACAGAAACATTTTAGAATAGCTAGTCCTTCAAATGGAAGACATTTGACTATGTTGATTGTGGCTAGAAATAGAAGTTGGACCAGATAGGGGCCTGGTGGAAACTGAAACAGTCTACCCCTTTGAAGGAGCTAGCACTAGAGATGGAGATTTTAACTAAGGGCTTGGAGTTGCCAGAGGAACAGGCTAAGCTCAGATGGAGACAGAAATTTGCAGAATATATCAGGTTAGTGATAATTTCTAAAGCATTGATGTGTGAATAATTTGAAGATTTTTTAACTAACTATCTGTTAGATCAAACTATATGGGATGGAATGAAAGGGGTAGCACAAATGGGAATTATTAAAAAGTAGGTCAAGCAGCATAACACCTTGTATGCTATTTTGCCAGGTTATAGCTTCTCTATGCCAATAAATGTGATTTGATAGGAAGTCATATATACACAAAGAAGCACAGATTTTTCTGGTTATTAAATGCTGACATATTTGCTAATAAATCATTCATTTATTCTGTAAAATATTTATTGATGCTTAATGAATGTCAGACTCTGGGCTTGCAGTGGTCTCTCTCCTCACAGAACCTATAGATGAATTTATAATGGAGGCAAAAGTGCTCCAGAGGCCCTCAAATGTGGGTGTTAGTCTTTTACTCCTTCTGCTCCCCTGTTCTGGAATTCCTTGCCCTTCTCCAGCTCAGCTCTGCATCTCAGGAGGCTCTGCATGTCCCAGATTCAACAGGATATTGGGTTTGACTCAAGAGAGGCACCACAGGGAGAAAGGAAGGTGGGAGAATTTGAGAAGACAACGTATCTGTCCCCCTGCTCTATTCAGGGAGTATTTTGGAAATGGCTGCATCTCTTCCACAGGCTCAGCTTATGGTTTCTAGTATGCCAGCTCCTAAGAGCTGGATCTGTGTGTCTCCTCACAACTCTGCACTGAGGGGCAGAGGATAGCTTGAAAGCAGACATGGTGGGATATTTACACCAGAGAAATTGGCAATTGGATTTAGTTTATCCCCAAAGGTGGGATATTTACACCAGAGAAATTGGCAATAGGATTTAGTTTGTCCCCAGACAGCAGGACGCTAAACATTAACCAGCACACCACTGGTTCTCATAATGCCACTTGTTTGAGTTTTTTCCTCACACTTTAGTGTTGGTAGTCGGTGCTCTGGTGTTAACACCTTCAGTTGCCTCAACATTTTATCTTAATTCTTTCTTCCTCTGAATAGTTATTTCCTTGTATTAAATCCCTTCTCCTGGAATATTGAGAGTAGTTTCTGTTTTTCTTATGAGATCCCAATGGATACAGGGCAGCTAAACTAAATTTGAACATTCAGACTTTGGTTATTCAGAGAAAGATCTTCAGAAGAGGTAATGTACATATTTAAAAAACGATAAAAAGGTTGTAACTTGACAATAAGATGAGAGGAATAAAGAAAATACATGGTTCTGCATCAGGTCCAGATTTTTGGTCTAGGAGTGTAGGGGATAACGCTGCCATTTGTAAAGGGGGAAGTGAAGGCAGAGGAGCAGGCTTGGAGGTGGGGGTGAGAAGGCTCACAGGATACCTAAGGAGAGCTGTCATTGGGGCGGGACGGAATCTCCAACACGAGGGGATGTCTGCTCCTGAGTCTTTCTGATCTCTCTGGCTTTCCTCCTCTGCACCTTCAAAGTGCTATTCCAGGTTTCACGTATTTTACAAATACCTCACTTCTTAAAGCTCACATTTCTCACCAGCTCCCACCGGATCTTTCTGTTCCCCTTAATGAGTAATTTTGTTTCCAGAGTAGCTATTTCCAGTTTCTCTTCTCCCATTCCTCTTCAGTCCTTGGAAGCCTAAATTCCACTCTTCTGAAAGTAATCTTTGATTTGCTTATTGCTAAAGCCAATGGTTTCTCAGCTCTGAGCTGGCTCGAGGTGATAAATTCTGATGAGTGGCCAGTACATAGTGAAAATTCAGTAAATGGCATTTATCATTATTATGGTTGGGTGGGGTCAGAAGTTTTTTAATGTTACTGCTAAATTTACATTTTCTCAAGAGGATTTATCTTTATAACTCATGACTTTATGAGACTATTTCAGTTTTTTCAAATACATTTTTATTTCCAATTACCTACCATTAAAAATACCTGAAGAATTCAGAGGAGCAGGGGCATTCGTTTACCTAGCATCTTACGGCAGAAATAAAAATATAAACTCCATAAAAATTCTTGGACTGAAATTGTTGTCTTTCAACTAACTGTTTCAATGCACAGACAGAGCTTCAAAAAGCACAAATTGCCTTAGGGGGTGATAGGTTAAACTACAGCATTTTCTTCAAAATTTTCTATTTTTCCTTGTGGTTCCCACAAATAGCTAGTAATCTTTAGAAAGGAAACAGAAATGAAGAATACGAGTCATTTACTAAGTGGCGTGTTTGATTTACGGTCTCGTAGTTACAGAGAATTAGTGATGTATTCCTATTTCAATAGCTCACAGCATGAAAGGCCAGGGTGTGATGAGGAGGCTCTTAAAAGGCAACTTTCCCTAAGTGTGAAAGGGAAGAAGCTTTGATAGAACAGTGTGACCTAATCTTCCTGTCTCCTTCAGTGTAAGGAACAAAACCAACAAATGAGGTATGATATTTTATTTTTTACTTTTTAATTTTGCTTTTTAGAAGAGAAGTTTCCCCTTTGTGGACACATTGAATTCTGAAAGCTGAGCTTTGCCATGTGGACATCTGTAATCATGTGTGCTCAGTTTTAATCCTGTGTCACCATCAATAAACCTCACACTCGGAAGACGGAAACCCACAAGGCAATCTTGAGATTGTTAGTAAACTAATGTTCTTTGTCATGTAACACCAGTAGTTGGGCTACAGGAACATTTTTAGGGTTTATTTAAGGGTACACTTAACATAGTGTTTCTAATTAGAAGATGGTGGTGACTACAGCAGCCCATCTCTCTTTGATTCCAAATGAAGCCTGAAAGTTGATAGGAAGATTACAGGCACAATTCCGTATCATTTTAAAAGAAATCAACGATCGATTATTTTGATAGATAAAAAGACATAAGGAGCCTGAGCTGTAGTACCACGTCCATCACAAATTCTCACCCATCATCTCTCCTTCATCATATGGAGAAGCTCTAAAAAAATAAAATGCGGTGCAAATTAGAGTCTGTGATGATACATTAACAGGTCGAGCGAGAAAGTGCAGAAGGTAGAAACGTTTTAATTTAACATGAGCACAGCTGTTCTTCCATCTTCTCTTGTACAGTACCTGGTGTTCCTTTGTGCCTTTTTTCATATAATTTAATTTAAATTAATTTATGCCTATCTGTAAGATTAAAAACAGGAAGTGACCTATTACTTAAATATATGAAAGAAAGAACAAAGGACCTATCACTTAAATATAATAAAGGAAGAAAGAGCGAGCAGGGCATAGCTAAACACACACACACACACACACACACACATTGTTTTGATGATCCCTTGGAAAATTTCTAAAACGTCATGCTTTACTGACCACTACTGAGTTTAATTTGATTATTCCTCTTCTTTAACAGACTTGGGGTGTAAGTGACCTTTTCTAACACATGGCGTTATTTATGTAGGTCAAGAGCATACATTCTAATATGGAATTTGTGTGATTTAGGCAAAGAACAGCGCTTCACTTGAGTCATTGTGTGCCACAGGCTTTTTGTCAGGACCTTTGAGTAGCAATGAAGAAAAGGCTGAGCCACATGGCCAGGGAGTCTAGGGAACTCGGGAAGAGCTGAGCACCCAGGACAGGAGCTGAAATCTTCCTTGTCTTTCATTCTCTTTCAAGCAACCTCTGTTTTTCACAGCAGGCATTGGCAACTTTGACCTCTTTTTATTTGTCTTCTACATGTCAACGGATAAATGTTTTCATTTTTCCTTCCCTTCTTCCTTCCTTCCTTTCTTTCCTACTTCTTTCCTTGGTTCCGCTACATAGAAATCATAGAAATTGGGGTAAGATACTTGATTCTTCTGTGCCTTAGCTTCTTCTGTAATGGGAATAATAATATTGATAACATTAATATATCCTCAAGGGTTGTTGTGATGATCAAGTTGATACTTATATTGCTTGTTATAAGAATTTGAAAATGTCACTTATTATTATTATTTTTCTACCTTTTTTGTTTTCCTTTCCTGAGGAGTATATAAATGTATTCTTGTAAAAGCATTAAGTGAAGGCTGGCCATAGTGACCCATGCCTGTAATCCCAGCGCTTTGGGAGGCTGAGGAGAGAGGATTGATTGAGGCCAGAAGTTTGAGACCTGAACAATGAACAATGTGATGAGACCCCCACCTCTACAAAAATTAGAAAAATCAGCCAAGTGAGGAGGTGCACACCTATAGTTCCAGATACTCAGGAGGCTGACGCAGGAGGATCGCTTGAGCCTGGGAGTTTGAGGTTGCAGTGAGCTGTGATGATGCCACTGCCCTTGTGCGTGAGCAATAGAGCAAATCCCAGTCTCAAAAGACAAAAAACCCAGAAACAAAAAGACATTCAGTGAATATAGAAGTATGGAAAGTAAAATGTCAAAGCTCTTTTTATTTACTTATCATGGACATTCCCATGGCTGAGATAACAATTTGATGTGTATAATGTTAGTTCTCTAGATAGTTGCATGAATTTATCTATCAAGCATACATACAGATTTCTATATAAATATGTACATTTATAAATGTAAATTTATATTTACATTTAAATGTATATTGATATATGTATAAATATTCCTATGTGATCACATCATTTGTATTTTTTTTTTTTTTTGGCAGCATCAATGTCTCTTAGGTATCTTTCTTTGTTAAAATACACAGTTCTATGACATACTAGCATCATTCTAGGAACTGGGGATTTGGTAATAGCCAATAGATAAATTCCTTGCCCAAAGCAGTTTTGGTTCTAGAGGAAGAAATGGATGATAAGAAAATATGCAGCTCAATATTTAATCTGATGTGAAGACATGGTAAATTCCATGAAAAAAATAAAGATAAAATGAAAAGACAGTAGAAGTCAGAATAGTCAGGAAAATTCTCTGTGAAATTTCCATTTAAGCAGAAATAATAAGGAGGATGAATCAGCCATGAGAATGGCTGAAGAAAACCATGACTTTTGAAGCAAGGACACCAAGAGAGAGAGAGAGATGAAATGAGATTACATAGGACTGTGGTTCATGGTAAATGCATGGGATTGGATTTCAACTTTATTGAATCCCTTCCTCTTTTTCTAAGGTATAGATATAACGTAGTTTACTTAATCCTCCTTTTCTAAGGATGTATAGGTTTCAAATATTTCTCTTAGAAATGTAACAGTGAAAATCCCTGCTTCATATCTGTGCACATTTAAATATTTCTCCGAGTTGTATTCCTGGAGCAGACTGAGTCCAAAGGTGAGGAGCACAATGTCGATGCTGACGGAGGCTGTCAAATTGCTTTATGAATTTTATATCCTTGCCTATGGTATATTGAAGCAGGCATTCCACTTTATTCCTCTCAGACCAGATATTGTCACTCTTCTTATTTGTAATAGTCCAGTGGGGAAAAAAATCATGCCTCTTTTTGTAAGCTTGTATTTTCATTGTTAATAAGGAGGAAAACAATTCCAAAGGTTTGTTAACTATTTTCATTTTTTTTTAAATCACATTTTCATTCCAGGTCACTCTCTGGCCAGGTTTTAGACTGGCCACCTTTGAGTCAAGTGCACATCCCTCAGTACAACCAGCTGTGTCTGGAAGATTGGGGTTATATACCACAAAATATAGCTCTTTAAGGCTGCTCCTCAAAATGGGCTATAAGTACCACATGATAACCTCTAAACTCTACAGACAAAGCAATCACCCTGATTAATGCCCAGTACAATTTGATGGTGAGTGAAATTAGAATGTAACACGTTATTTATGGAGCGCTCACAGAAAGCAAAGCTCTATCTTAGATGTTCTAAGCGGCATAAAGTTACACAAGATGGTGTCACTACCTTCAAGGTACTTATAATCTTATAGGAAGAGGCAATTACAAACTAATTATAACTCAGAATGGAATGTAAATTCCCAAGAATGACATGAATCTAGAGATGGAGCAATTCTAAGAGAAAGAAAACTACACTCAACTGGTAACTCTGCTAAGGGTCAGTGGTATTAAGAATATCTGCCCTGGATTTTGAATAGGTGAGCACAAACTATATAGCCCCTTTAAAAAATAATTTTATGCTAATGCAGATATAAAAAATCACAAAGGCAGAAATAAAAATTAGCTACAGTCCCCCACTGAGAGAAAATACCTTTTTTTTTTAAAGGTATGTCAATATTTCTGAGAAGGTCCTACTAGATATCTGTGTGTATGTATGTGTGTGTTCATATGAACATATGCCAAGTTTTACATGAATTGGAGCTTTTTGTGGGCAGAGACCTTGTCAGTGTTTAGTTCATTGGCTAATGCAGGTACTCAGTAAACATTATTTCAGTGAATAGTTGTTTTGTAACTTCTTCTTTCTATATTGACAATAAAGATATATCTAGCTATCCATTTTTACTGACTCCATAGTGTCACTTTTATGTCACTTTTTTTTTTACTTTTATGATGTAGTTTACTTAACCATACTCCTATGGGTAAAATTTTTAGGTATATTTTCAGTTCTACTTTATTTTTTAAAACCATTGATAAAAGAAATCTTAGGCTAAAGCTATTTTGTATTTTGTTTAACTATCTCCATGCAGGGGTGTGGGGGTCTGCAGCCTTAGGACCACATGTGGTCTCTGGATCCTTGAGCACGGCTTTTCGATGGAATCCAAATTTAACAGAACAAGTCCTTTTAATTTTAAAAATTTGAAATTTTTAGAAATTTGTTTTATATAGAATGGCTAGAGCATATTTTAGTGGATTATGATGCATACAGCCAGACTGTCTTCCTGAATGGAATTAAATTCTCACCAACAGGACATGGTAACATGTGATTCCAGATACTGGCCAAACCCAGGTTTTATTTTTTGGTAGAGATAAAAGTGAGAATTTCTAGTTTTCATTTATAGTGTGTTGGGTGGGGGAGAGATATTGGGAGTGGCTATAATTTTTTATAGATATCATTTGAGATTAAGTTTATTTGATCTTATTTAAAGAATCAGACTCCTTAATTTTTTTTTTTTTTTTTGAGACAGAGTCTCCAGGCTAGAGAGCCATGGCCTCAGCCTTAGCTCATAGCAACCTCGAACTCCGGGGCTCAAACAATTCTCTTGGCTCACCCTCCTGAGTAGCTGGTACTGCAGGTGCACGCCACCATACCTGGCTAATTTTTCTATTTCTGGTAGAGATGGGTCTCGCTTTGCTCAGGTTGGTCTCGAACTCCTGAACTCAAAGTAATCTTCCCACCTTGACCTTCCAGAATGTTAGGATTTGCAGGCCTGAGCCACCACTCCTCACCCAGTTGTGCCAGTTAACTGCTATTGTCTCCCAGCTCTAACTGCTTTTCTATAATTGCTTTTTGGTTCTGAAGCTGGACTTTTATAAACTCTATCTTTGCTTTGTCACCTGACTTCTCATTAGGCTCTGCCATTAGGGGCACAAGAGGAAGAGTGTAAGCCTACAGGAGAGGGAAGGCACCTGCTGCGTCCTATTCACCGCTTGTTGACTTCCTGTCTGCTTGCAGGTCCTGTGAGCATCACCTTGACAACACATTTTCACCTGAGCAGCCGCAGTGCCTTATGTAGCAGTTGGCAGTTATTTAACAATCAGGAAACAAGTGTGTCACCCTTATAACCACCAGCACTGCCCACAGTATCCTGTCCTGTTAGCCCCTCAGTGCCTCACTTGCAAGCTTAGAGACACCAGTGTCCATTGAGCAATGGAACCAGTACCCCTCCTTAAAGTCCTGAGTTTCAACTCTACAATACCTCTCCTCTAAGTTTCTAAGTTTTAACAACTCCAACCATGTCCTTTAGCTTTTTAACCCATAAGCTGGTATCTGCGTCCTGCAGGGGCTGCCTTCATGATGGATGTGTTCTCTTGTCTTTTCAGTTACGTTGTTCACTGCTGTATACATGGTTGACAATTCTTTATGTTAAATTCTCCCTGTTCCATAACTGGTTACGTTTTCCATCTCCTTACTGGACCTTGACAAAGACAATGATCATAGAGAACAGTGGGAATTTAGTGTTGCGTATATTATGAAATCAAGTTTCATATTCTAAAAGAACAAATGTTATTAATTTATAGCCACAAATACATATATGACTCCCTAGAAGAGTTCCATGAGACAGAGAGAAGCAAGAGATGATACCAGTTAATAATGTTTCATGCAGTCAACTCTGCCCATGGAGCCTTGTTTGAACTACAAAGAGGCTCCAGACACCACTTTGTTTTTTTCCCCCCACCCTTGTCATAATGTCACATCTCCACAGCAGTGGCAAGATGGATTTTCGTGATGTAGTCTGGCTAATAATGGGTCATTTGCAGAGCCAGGGTGTTTCAGCAACCTGAGGTTATTCTGGAAGCTGCATTACCCACAGAGATTATCTGCAGAAATTCCTACTTGGAGGTATTTGGGGACATTTCATAGAGAAGCACCTTTGAAGTGGCCATATTTGTAAACTATAATTGACTGAAAGATTCCAGGACTTATAGCAGTGAGATAAATTATGTGCAGTGACTGTCATCATGACAGATTCTTCTCTTTTGATACTCATCTATAAAGTTCTGATTTTGAAATTTCAAGCCATCTATTGAAGCTTAACCATGTTAAATAACTTAGAGTTAATCTCATAATTTTTCTGAAAATCAAAGTGCTTGGAGAACTCTCGTAACTGTCCTAGCAGAACAAACTAGGTGACTTGTTTATAGGTGCAATGTCTTATGTGCAATTATCTCCGGGCTCAATCCACTCAATTGTAATCATCTAAAAGTAAGCCTTGTAAGACTTCCTACGTTATTGATCATTGTGCATGTACAATAATTTTGTTTGGTTTTTGAAAAAAGTTACCAAAATATTTCAAATATATTCTTTCCATTTTATAATTGTAAAATATGGTGATGTCACCTTTTTGGTACATTTTCAATTTTTCATCTAAGCTAGGTTTGGGGACATTATGTAGACAATCATACCAATTGCAAATAATTATAGTTTTGTTTTCTTCTCTACCAATTATTTTTTCACTTACTTTTTAAGGTTTGGTACCCCCAATGTAGTGCTGAATAGAACTGATGAGAAGGAGCATACTCATCTCACACCTCATTTTATGGGAAATAATTTTAAAGTTTCACTATTAAGTATCTTGGGTGTTGCTGTCTTTTAAAAAGTCACTTGTAATGCAGGAAAAAAAATGACTCTAGATACTGCAGGAAAGGAGCAATTTAATAGGCACTTGAAGGTCACTGGAAGGGGTGGAAAAGAGGATGAGGGAAGGGCTGACGCTGACATTCTGCTTCTCAGTCACCTGCTATAGAGGTCCCATCAGAGGTCAGGTCAGTAAATTTGCTGTCCCTGTCATAATGGCCTCCCACTGCAAATCTCACACCAAAGAAGAAGAAGAAGAAATAATGGAAGAGCAAATCCTGTTGGTTCTTGTTTATGGCCCACTTTGCCAAGGAAAGATGCTTTTGGTCTCCAACAGTCGGGGCTCTGCAAAAACCATATAGTTATTTTAACACATAACATTTCATAGAAAGATTTTAAGCTAAGTATAAAGTTGTTAATGAAAGAGAACTCAAAAGGAAAAAAAAAAAAACCCAAACCCTAAAAGCCTAAGTTGTGGAAATACCAATTGCAGTCAGCCGTGAGCACTCCAAAGGCAAGAGGTTGGAATTACTAAAATTTAGAAGCTTTGAGGAAGGGACTTGTGGAGATGAAACTCAGACATCTCCGGAGATGAAGCTGGTTGACTGGTGCTTGCTGTCTTTGGGGAAGATGTAGTGAAGCTATTTCTGTAAGTTTTGGAAAGTATTCCCACTAGGTTCAACTTCTGCTGAGGAAAGGAAGTGCTAGAGCCAGAGTGGAACAGCACTGTGAGAGTTTACACAGCAGGCCTGCAGTTGGTCTTGGAAGGGCTTGCTTGTCATTCTGGTCCTTGGCTAAACATCTAAAAACTTGACCTTGGGATTTCCCCCATATTACTAAATAACAGGGCTGTTTTTTGTGCCTTGGGCACTAAACTGTGCTTGCCTATACTATGCAAAGATTATGATTTATAGTAAATACCTGTTTTGTTTTTGGTATCCAGAACTTTGGTAATTATGGCTGGGTGCATAGGGGGAAAGTGCTAATGTGATCAGCCCCCATTAAAAACTGTTGCATCTAAATTTCGAGTGGGCTATGGTGGGGAAAAAACACAGCATATATACACTGCCACTTTGTTGCTTTCACAGCGAATGTATTCTAGGCAATCCTCTAACAGCCACTCAGAAGGAAAAACTTTGCAAGATTTTGCCTGGATTCTTCCAGAATAGGGTGTATCTTTTTCTTTTGCTGATCTTGCTATAAATTCATTCATATAAACTCCCTTGTAAAACTGTCTGGATTCTCTTTCTATTTGTATAGTTTATAGTTTTTTTCCTAGTGTGATTGAGGCAAAGCATCCTTGACCAATTTTATGATCAGATCTCCACTCAGGTTTGCTATTTCTCTATCATTTTTGTATTACACTCATCTATTCTAAATATTTTTACAATCTTTTTTGTATTGAAATGCAGTCCACCTACAACAAAATTTATAAGTTTTAAGGATGTCATGTGAGTTCTGAAAAATATGTACGGCAGTGCATTTAACGCACAGTCATGATGTTGAATGTTTCAATCTTCTCAACAAAATTCTTTTGTGCCCTATGGAAGTCAGTTCCCTAATTTCCTCCCTCCCAATAATCACCACCTGCTTTATGTCATTATACTTCATCCGTTTCTGTAATTCCACATACATAAAATTACATAGTATGTAATTTTTGGGGTCTGACTTGATCATTTTTTAATTCATTCACTAGTTAATAGATATTTGAGGCATTCCCAGATTTGGCTATCATGAATATACTTGCTATAAATACTTGTTTGAAAATTTTTGTGTGAAAATAAGTATCTTTTGTTGTTGTTTTGCTTATCTAGGTGCAGGAATGTTGGGTCATATGGTAAGTTTTTCATTAGCTTTATCATAAAGAGTTAAACTTCTTTCCAAAGACTACACAATTTTACATTTCCACCAGCAATGTATGAGGGTTGGAGTTGCTTTCAAATTTTCTCTGATACTTAATGTTGTCAGTTTCCTTAGTTTTAGTCATTCATGTGAATTTGTAATAGTAACTGATTGTTTGAATTCGTATTTATCTGATGATTTATTTATTGGCATTCATATAGCTTTAGTGGATATGTAATCAAACTATAAAAGCAAATATTAGAAAGTTGGATTCCAACAAATTAAACTTTTGCTTTCCAAATGATAATATGAAGAAAAATAAAAAAAAAATTCAAAACCAAATATGTGAGAAGGTACTTGTGACTAGACTATGTAAAGGCTTTGTATATCTCAATAAGAAGACAAAGAACTTGATAGAAAGGGGTCAAAGATCTGAGTATATACTTTGATGTTTTTAAATTTAGTATGTCTCTCATATACAACATGTGCTTTATGTCCAGCCTAACAATTTCTGCAATTTGAGTTGCATGTTTAGTCCATTTACATTTATTGTATTAGAAGATAGTGTTCTATTTAGATCTACCATTTGATACATTTTATTTTGATGTATTTGTCTTGTTTGCTATTTGTTTTGAGTTTTTTAAAAATTTATTTTATTTTCATTTTTTTTCTGTTTTCCTTTGTGTTAGTGGAACAATTTTAATATTCCATTTCAATTCCTCTTTTAGCTGCCTAAATATATATATCTTTGCATCTTTTAAAGAAGTTGTTCTAGGGATTCTAATATGTATCTGATGTGTTCTAACTACTTGGAGTTGATATTGAATTGCTTCAGGTAAATTATATGAAACTCGCAACAGAATATTTTTTATTTCTCTAAGTATAGATTCATACTGTCCTGATTGTTTTCTTTTTTTCCCATGTAGATTAATTTTGGATTTGGGTATTATAGATGATACATTGTAGCAACTCTGGTGTTATCATATTTTTCTGATGATTGGACTTTTGTTCTACTCTTGTGTTAAGTTGCCTTCAGTCAATCTGCAAATTTTGGTCCCCAATCTGTTTCCCATGGTAGACGTCTGCTTATCTTTCTACCCTGTCCTAATGCTGCTTTTTAATAGCCTTTTCCCATTGGTTCCCCTAAGCCTGCCAACTTTGGGCAGAGATGAGGAACTGGGCAATGATTAAGCTCACCTTCTCTGTTGTTTTCTTGTTTCTAGGGATTTTCAGCTGTTCTTCCAGGTTTGTCTTTAACCCTGGATACTTCAGGCTTTTTACCACTCAGGCTGTGTATAGTTGGAGAATTCAGGAAAAAATTAAAAATGCACCAAGCTCACAAATTTGGATCTATATTGCTCTATCTCTAAAGAGCAGATTTCTTTCTGGTTTCTGCCTGTTTTATCATAATGTTCCCTCTGGTTTTCCGGCACATCAATAGTTTTGCCGAAGATTTTGGCAGCCTATGCTCTGATTTGGGGTATCACACCTTCCCACACATTCATATAGCTTCCTTTCCTTACTTGCTTCCTTAATTAAGCGTCATGGAATTTTGTACCTGGAAAGTGTCTTAGAGAGAGTATAGTCATCTCATTTTATACAGGAAGCACTAGCAGTCTCAAAAGGTGAAATGAGTTGTCCGGGGTCATAGAGCCAGTTAATGGCTTGGTTTCTTAATTCAGTTCTGATGAATCACTGCAGTGCTCACAGCAGGAGCACTACATGGTTCTAAAGCAATTGGATAGTGGTAAAGAAAAAAGATACCATCCCAGCCTTCAGTATTCTTGTATCTTCTTTTTGGGGAGAGGTCAAATGTATACAACAAAGCAAACTGTGAACAGCTAAAAGTCCAACCTCACTTACAGTTCAAAATAATATAATGCTAACTAATTATAAACATAGGTGTGACAGGGCTACAAGCTCAGGCAACAAAGCTTGTGTTTATTAGCCATATACTCCTGTGAACAAAAAGAACTTTTAATAAACCAGAAGTCCAGGCTGGATTGCTGTATTTATTCGGACCACAAATGCACAGTGCCAGTAAATGCATCACTCCTATAGCAGTGGTAAGTGTCAGAAGGACTTCTGAAATTTTCCATATTAAAATTATGGCAGATTAGTTTTGTTTTAAGTGCTTGGTTTTTGGTGTCTCTCTCTATTATGAATCCTTTACAAATCTCTTTGGATAGAATGTTAGTCATATGTCCAAGCATATAAGATATAAGGAATAATTGTAAGGAAATTTCAGTTTCTTCTTAATTTTTGCAACTTTGGATCTGTTAACAGGAAAGGCATAAATTTTTTCTCTAGTATTTCAGTGTATCGTGAATGCTCTTGTTTATGCATGAAAGAAATGGGAACTTTTTTCTACTTATTTGTTCTTTGTAATCTACTTTTTATCATGGAATGACATAGGCACAGGGTTAAATTGTGGTTCTGAAAATATGAATTGATTCTATCAGGACGAGAATAAGTTAAGCAAAGATTCTATAATTTTATGTGAATATTTAATTGGTTAATTTTCAGCATATAACATAATTTTATCTAACCCCAAATTTATATTCAAGGTCAGTTGCTACTTTAATGGCTATATACTATTTGGCTTTTGCTTAAGGCATTTAAATGGCTTATAATGTAAATTCTCTGAAGGTATTAGAATATATAAAAATAATGCTTTTAAAACCCTAAGAGGAATTAAATTTGTGAATCAATTAGTTTATTTGACTGACAATCTTTATCGATAAAGAATTTGGTTTTGCCTGGGATTACATTAAATCTAGATCACTTTGGGTAGTCTAGAGTTTTTTTTTTTTTTTATAATTCACCACATTACTATTTCTTTTTAATTTTAACTTGATATGAGATATAAATTTTTAGGCTATATTGTTCTCACTTCCATGATAGAATGCAAGTTGTAGTTGCGCCCTTCTCCCAGGGGACGTGCTGAATACCCTCCCATTCCTGCCAATTGCCCTCCCTCCTCCAGCCTTCTCTTCCCTCCCCCCCAGATTATATTTGTGTTTTATTATTCATGTGGATGTAAAATTGTTTATATATTGGTTTCACATTACAGCACTCCATGGTATACATATGACATTGTTTGTTGATTCATCCAATGGATGATGGGGATTTAGGTTGCTTCCATGACTTGGCAATTATGAATTGAGCTGCAAAATAAACATTTTAGTACAAATGTCTTTGTAGCAAAATGATTTTTGTTCTTCTGGGCATAGTAAAGTAATTAAGGAATCAAAGGGAACGTTGCAATCCCAGCCATCAGCATTGTATGTCCTTCCATACGATAACAACTTCTGATATTTCTTTTCTCAGGGTTTCAGTGGTTCTCTCTGTAAGGATCCTTCATGTCCTTTGTTAGGTATTTCCCAGGTATTTCCTATTCTTTGGAGCTATAGTGAAGGGTATGGTGTCTTTGATTTGATTCTCTTCTTGACTGTTACTGGAGTATATGAAGGCTACTGATTTGTGGGTATTGACTTTGTATCCTGAAACATTACTATATTCCTCAATCACGTCCAGGAGCCTTGTACTTGAGTTCCTGGGGTTTTATAACATCATATTGTCAGCACAGAGCAAGAGTTTGACTCCCTCAGTCCTCACTTGAATACCCTTGATATCCTTCTCTCACCTGATTGCATTGGCTAGAACTTCTAGCACTATGTTGAAAAGGTAGGCTCTCACCTAATGGGCACAACATAGGGTATATAGTAGGTCCCCCAGGTGAAAGGCTCAACTGCAACTTGAATTTTACCTAAGTAATGCAAACAATGTAACCTGATCATTTGTACCTTCATATTAATCTGAAATTTAAAAAATTAAGAAAATTGATTTAGTAACACTCTTGCAAATTTCTCCTTCTTTTGGACATATGGCAAGCACACTGTATTCTGTTGCCTTTGTCAAATGGTCACATAAATTTTTTGATTCACAAAAGTTGAAGGAAACTAACAACCTTACCACCTTCTTCCTCCAAAAGAAGAATGTTGAAGCTGTAAGAAGTAACATATTGTGTCTATGGATTGATTGAACCAGAGTGCTTGTCGGAAATGTGATGATTTTTGGACAGGCAGAAATTTGTGGAGAATGTTACGTAATGAGCTCTGCAAGTGGACACAGAGTTATTTAGGTAAACACTTACTGGAATTAATATTTATTGCCTGGGAAGTAAAATGATTACAAAACAGTCACATGGGTCTATAATAAAAAAGACTTTCTGTCTTCTGGGCCAGAAATTGAAAAAGAGGAGTTTTTTATAGTGTTTACACCCTAGTGTTACTTGTCAGGAGCAAAACACAAATATGGTTAAAAGTAACTTAGAGGAAATCTTTTTCTTTTTCTTAGTAATAACAAAAATGAAAACAAGATCAGGAGAAAAGAAACATATTATTTAGGCAAATTTAAATCTTACATTTGATATGGTCTTCACAATAAGAGCCATAATTGGTAACATACTTATTGGTTTTGCTTTGGATATTGGCATTGGTTTGGGAACATGGGTTCCTGAATATCTAGAGTTCAAAGTGAATCTTACTTTCTGGAAGAATAGAAAGTTAATCACACCAGGTAATTTGAGAAGTAAAGCAAAGGCCCAGAAAGGTAGTAGATAACACACCTTACACAGCAGCCTGCCTGACATTCCTACCATGACTGTGAATTGTTGGTGATTTTAAACCCTTTCCTCCTAGATGTTACATGGAGTAATATGTGTATCTATGCAAACATTAATGTGGGAATAGATTAGTGTGTTGTATTTACTGGCGACTTGAGGATATGAGATCCAGAATAGGTAAAATCTGATGAAGCTTGGAATGAGCCCAGGAAAGCCAAATGTAGATGTAACATTCTGGATTGGGTGGGAGCTGTTCCTGGGAAAGGGAGAAGAAAGGGGAGAGACCAAAGACGCAGTTCACACTGTTTTGCCTTGAGTTTGCAGGAGGGGCTATTTAGATAAAGAAAAGCCACCTTTAAAAGGCATGTTGATATCACACAATAGGTTAGAAGTTTGAGAAGACAAAAAGCCTGGTAGGCATGCGCACACATGTATCTTTAAAAAAAATTCTCTCCTACCTCAGTGATAGAACCAAATTAATTTCATTCTTTAGCCATTTAAATTTTACTTTGGTAACATTAATATTATATAGTTGGTATTAGTTTCTTATATACATACACATATATTATATTTGTAAAAGCAAATATGTGGTGTCACAATGTTTGCCAACTCTCCTTTTTCCATGTAAACCTCTGACAAAGAACTATTTAATATATTCGTATATTTCTAAAACTGATAGACTTTGGGGGTGGATCATTTTTCTTACATTAGGGACACAGGTAGCAGTATTTTGGTTGGGGCTCAAATTACACACTACCTATGATATTTAGAAATGAAAAGCATTGAAATTCTGCTAGGGAAGAGCTGTAAAAATAACACACACCATCTCAGGTTTTTAAGGCAGCCTCAGTGCATCCTACCGCTAGTTTCTAATGGAGAAGAAGGAAGTAAGGTCATTTTCAATCTCTATGCTCTCCTGGTTTAACAATAATCATTCATTGTATTCTGCATATGGGAAAGGAGAAGATGAAGGATACAGAAGAATTCACTTTGAAAACATGTACTCAACGTTGCATATCCAAAAGCGCCTAGGGATTAAACAATCAGAAAGCAGCATTATTTGCATTTTAATGGATTAAAAAAAAAAAGTTGAAACATTTCTTTACACTTAAACTACCATGAAAAAGCTTGTGCAGTTAATAGGAGGGAAGTGGGGAGCAGGTGGGGGGTGATGGGGACTCTATGAAATTTAAGAAGAATTCATTTCTTTTACAGAATTGTAGCTGGGCTGATTAAGTCAAAGTGCCTGACTGCTGCAGACACATTTTCCTAATGAAAAGTACTGTAACTTCAGACCTTTCACATTTTCCATGAATAGATGTCATTACTCATTATCACATTTATCATTACTTGTAAAACAATCGAGGTGGCAGCAGGTGGGGGAAAGGACTGAAATAGAATTGGAAAAAGATTGGTCTTTGCTTAGGCCATTTGAATGATGGCTTTTTTGTTTTTCCTTTGTTTGTTTGTTTGTTTGTTTCTTTTCTTTTTTTTTTTTTGTTTGCTTGTTTGTTTCTTTGTTTTTTGCCAAAGCAACCTCCATGATTACTTCATCTTACTTTGGGGAAACTGAGAAAAGATAGTGGACTACTCTCAGGAAAAATACAGTGACTGGTTTCTCTCCACCCTCCCCTAATTCTGCATTAAAAATGATAAAGAGCTTGCCTGGTGAAGTTCTCAAATAGAAAATGAGTGGTTTAAGTGATAATTACTGTATCTCATTTTTAGAAACCCATTAACAGGTATCTCTTCAGTCACAGAGAAAATTCTTCATAAACATTAAGAATGTGCTATCACATGTACAAGTTTCTTTCAAATTGTGAAATCTAATTCCACACTAACTATTTGCTATTAATTGGCTTTAAGTTTAACCAAGTTTAAGATGTCATGTATTATTTCTAATTTGAAAACCTAGGGGAAAAGCGTAACATTGTTGTCTCTCATCAAACCTTTTCAAATGTTCATACGAGTTGGAGACTGAAAACAACAGTAGGTGCCCCTGTGTTTGGAATTTCTCCAGTTCAAGGAACAGAATTTATCAATGGGAAGTGGCAGTTTTGGAGTAAAATCTTGCTGCCTAACTAAAGAATCAAAAGAGTTTGGTTAGACTTATATCAATGACATGATGTCCATTTATTGAGTTGTTAATTTAGCAGTTAGAGGGAAGTAAATCCTAACCTAGTGTCAAGTTCAAGCAGTTTCTCATTTCCAAGGAATAGATTTTGACTGTGTTCTTTAAATACAAAGATGTTGGTGAAATGAGGAAAAGACCCTGAGATATGCAACCTTCTTAAATGGTAAGGAGGAGGAGGCCTTGTAGATTGGAAAGTCCCACACTGGACAAGGTCTAATTGAGAATACATGGAAATTTTAGAAAATGATTCTTGCATATTCCTTACCACTAGCTACTCAAGATTGTAAATTGTACTTGAAACATTATCAAAGTTGAGGATGAATTGCAACCATAAGCAGAAAATACTACTAATTTGTACATTAGACTCATTTTCCACTTAGGGAAATGAACTCAAGGAGTTGGTCTGTATTAGGCAAGTGCGGCTATGCAAACATCTGGAAATGGTATTTCTGATGGACGTTGACCCAGTTATTAGTAGAAACAAACTTGTTTGCCACAAAGTATATTTTTCATGCCATAAAGTCTGATTTCAGAAGCTTGCTCATTTCTGACTTTCTCCGCTATAAATGTTTGATGTCTGCAAGCTTCTTCTCATTCAGAGCACTGCCAGCGTGCTCTCACTAGAACACTGCCAAGTTCTATTCTAATTTATCTGTTGCCTACTAATTTTCAATAAAAGACATAAATATGTATTTTTTTCAATTATTCAATTATTCAGAATGTTAAAGGGAGATGGGAAACCAAAGCTTTTAAAAAGCATTCTTACAAGAGTGTGATTGTGTTATGTGGTCTTCTATGTTTTGATTATCGTGAAAATTAAGGGAGCTAAAGCTATGCAGGTTGGGGTGTGTGCTGTAATCTGAATGTTAGTGCCCCACCTTCATACACTGAAATCCTAACCCCAATGTGATGGTATTCAAGGGTGGAACCTTTGAGAGGTAATTAGATGATGGAGGCAGAGTATTCATGAATGGAATTAGTGCCCTTACAAAAGAGGCATCAGACAGCTTGTTTACCCCTTTTGCCATGCGAGGACTCAGCTGGAAGGTGTCACAAATGAGCTAGAAAGTGGGGTCCTCCATAGACCCTCAATCTGCCAGGCCTTTATACTGGGATATTCAGCCCCCAGAACTGTGAGAAATAAATTTCTGTTATTCAAAAGCTACTCACTCTATGATATTTTTGTTGTAGCTACCTAAATGGACCAAGACAGGACATTGGCTTTGCTTTCTATGCATGCTGTTTACACTGTCAAATGACCTTGTGTTGAAACTGGGGGGGGGGGGTCTCATAAGGTGGAATGATAAAGAACACCTCTCTCTTCCCAGTTTCCTATATGAGATAATCTTCAAAAAAATGACAAGAATATTGCCAATCACGATTCTAGTTTTGAGAAACCTTAACACACGGAGGTTAAGAATTCTGCACATCATAGAAAGAAGGTAGGGGGCAGTGCCTGTGGCTCAGTGAGTGGGGCGCCAGCCCCATATACCAGAGGTGGTGGGTTCAAACCCAGCCCTGGCCAAAAACTGTAAAATAAATAAATAAAAATAAAATAAAAAAGAAAGAAAGAAAGAAGGTAATGCTTACTTTAGCAGAATTATTAGCTCCCTTTCCCCTAAAATATGAAAGTTCTGGTTTCGAAGTAAACATTGTCTTAATCTAAAGCTATTTCTTCATGTCCCATGGAGAGAAACTTAGATTTGAATTCTTTAGCAATAAAACTGGAGAGGAAAAAAATACTACTCTTGTTTATACACTAATTTCTTACAGACTACAATCCCACAAAAAGAAACTTTAATAACTTCTCTGATAATCAAAATTATCAACCCAAATTTTCAAAAGAAGTATCTAAAACATGATAAAACCTACTTGTGTTTGTAAGGTTGATTTTTTTTCCCTCAAAACTTAAGCAGTTTCTGGCAGAGCACAGGCCCATATTCATTCACAAATGTTTACTGAACATCTTCTCTGCTTTATAGTCGGCGTAAAGTTAAAGACAATCTAAGAGCATGCCTGGGTTATTCCTGCATGGTGCTTCTAATTTTGCAAATGAAATGAATGAACAATATATTCATGAACAATCCATCTTTGTATAAAATTATGTGTTAAGTATATACAGGAAATGATTTATCATACTATGAAAACACAAAATAGAAATGTTTAACCTAACATGGTGGCAAAAATGCTTTAAATAAAAAAGCAAAAGTCATAGGAAGATCCCTTTTAACCATGATTACATTCTAATAAAATTGATTCAGGTAGAAAGGAAAGTTTAAATATGTTAGAAAGAAGAGGACAATTTTATGTAGATAAAATGTAAAAAGAAGGGTGGGCAACTGTCTGGATATTTTTAAATTTGCAAGGTCATCTGTGGCTCTTTACAAAAATCTCAAGTGCAGAAACATGTTTAGAGAACCTTTAGCCGAGGAGCCAAAATTAATGACTTTGGAATTAAAACACCAGGAAAAGGTATAGTAAAGTAGGCTGTAAAATTCTACCTTTCCCTAAACATACCTTCATTGCAGTTCCCAGAATCTGTGACTATTACCTTATATGCAAAAGAGATCTTGCAGATATAATTACATTAAGAACCTTTAGAATTAAGGTAAGATTAAGATTAGCCTGGAATATGTAGTTGGGACTGAGGTAATATAATGCTCCTTTTATGAGAGGTAGAGGAGTTGTCAAAGTCAAAGGAGAGGGTGCTGAGATGATGGAAACTGAGACTGGAGAGAGGCATCTTGAAGACGAAGGAAAGCCCTGTGAACTAAGAAACGCTGATGGCCACGAGCAGGTGGACAAAGCGAGGCAACCAATTCCCGCCCACAGCTTGCCCGAGGACCCAGCCTACCTACCCCTCGAGTTTAGCCAGTGAAACTGATTTTCAAGTTCTAACTTCTAGAACGGTGAAAATGTAAACTCGTATCACTTTAAATTTGTGATAATTTGTCACAGTAGCAAAAGGAAATTAATCATAGAGGGAGGGAAGAAGAGGGGAGAGATAAGAACCTGCAGGAAACCCTCTGTTAGGAATAAAGACAGGGGAATGCTCTAATGCCAAAGCTTAGAAGACACCAGAGAGTGAAGAAACTTAGAAGAGTGAAGAAGCTTAGAGACTGAAGAAGCTTAGAAGAGCAAAGAAGCTTAGAGAGTGAAGAAGCTTAGAAGAGCGAAGAAGCTTAGAGAGTGAAGAAGCTTAGAAGAGTGACGAAGCTTAGAGAGTGAAGAAGCTTAGAGAGTGAAGAAGCTTAGAAGAGTGAAGAAGCTTAGAGAGTGAAGAAGCTTAGAAGAGTGAAGAAGCTTAGAGAGTGAAGAAGCTTAGAAGACACCAGAGAGTGAAGCAAAAATAAATAAATAAATAAATAGAGGTGGAATTAAAGAAGCCAAGAGAGAAAATATTTCTGGGAGAAGGAGGTTGTTGGTAAGATGTGATTAGCGTTCACGGGATTTATACTGGAAGGAAGGTGAAAAAGATGGAGATGACAGCATAGAGAGGCATTTTGGTTTAGTGACTGGAGGTTGTGTGGTTACAGAAGACAAGAAGAGTGAGCGTACGGGATGAGATGGGATGAGTGGGGTGGTTCGGATATGGAATCTGATAGAACCTTAGAAGTTCATGTTTTGAAGGAAGAGGGTGAGTTAGCATGACCGTGTGTCTAGACCCGGACTGAGCTGGTCCACATGGGCAGTGAGCCCCCTCAGCAGCATGACGGGTCTTGTAACCAAAGGAGGACATGTTTCTAAATGCTTGCTTTTCTGAACCTGTGTTCTCAGTAAGTCATTTCACAGAGTGCCACACTGTGAGGAATTTTCTTCTGTTTTTCAGTGATCTATTTGTATTTTCTCTCCTCGCGGAATCTCACCTTTCCATCTTCCTCACATGGGAGTGTCCAGCTTCACATTTTTCTTTCGCTTTAATATAATGTGGTGTGCTACGCTGCATTTTCTGAAATCCCTCTCTTGCATCCTCAAGCTAGGATCTAAAAGCTGAATATTTGCTACTCCAGGCAATTTTCTGTAGCTTGAGGGAATTCAGCTCGTTGGGAGGAGGGGATGGGGTCGTGCACATGGCAAGAGGTCAGCTGAGGTCACCAAGTCTGTATTAGGTCTCTGAGCTCAGCTGTCTCCTCTGCTGTCCGACCCGGTTCTCTCCACCTAGTGGCAATGCTCTGAGGAGGAATTCTTCCTCCGTATAACCCTGGAGCTTTTACTTCTATCAGAGAGGTCAATAGTTTATTTCCTCTAGCTTCACCCATTTCTCCCTGGAGCACTCTCTGCTAGTGTTCAATCAAAATAAAGAAGATGAGAATTGAATATTCATTATACCATTGACAAGGTGTTAGGGAATATAAGGACAGGGACATGGCCGTGACCTGAGTTATGATGTCTTTTTTTTTTTTTTCCTGGAGACTGTTGCTCTCTCTGCACTGGCTTATTAAGTTACTTCGTGTTATTCCCTCGTTCTTGTTTGGTGGAGGTTGCTTAACATTTATCGTAGTCATTGTTTTCTTTGCTCATTTTGTGAAATTTTATGGGAAGAAAATGACATGTTGTGGTCTACTGTCTTAACCTGGATGCTTCTAAATAATATTTCACTGGCTACTTTTATTCATTACTTAGAAATGAAAGTCAGTCTACCCAAATCATATTTCAGATGTAAGATTCATTATTTTTATGAAGTCAAATTTATTACAGATATGGCTAGAACTAACTTGTGCTTTTAATATCCTTAAAGTGCCTCAATTGTGTAATGATAGGAGCAATAAACATCAAAGATAAATAAGAATTTGCGTCTGACAAGTAATTTATAAACATTTAGCATGTACTGTGACTATACTTATGTTCAGAAAATAACATAGACTATCTTTACAAGGATAACTTCAGGCCACACAAAGTTGTAATTCACAGGTATTACATTTTGCTTCTCTTTTGGTTTATTTTCCTTTGCCTCCTTTCTTATAATTATTTTCTTAAATTATAGTTGTCAATTCTACGGTAAGGCAAAAGCCAAGGGAATGCAGCCTTTGGGCTTAGGTCAGAAAGGTTTTTCTGCCTTGTAGAAAGTTAATATTCCAGTTTTTATTAATCTACTGTCCCAAGTTAGAAATTGTTGCCTATTCTTGCTGCAATTTACATTCGCATACCTGAAATAAAAAACAAAGCAAAAAGGTTACAATCATAATATTGTGTAAAAAATAAATGTTCAATAGAGAACTCAGATGCCAATGCTATTTACAACCCATATTTAATTCAACTCAGAGTTGATACATCCTTGAAATGTTTTGATGTTTCAACAAAAGTTCAGGAAGCCTCATCAGAGGATATTTGACAGGACCACGAGATGCAACTATACTGTACACACATACACACAACACACACATGCACACATATGCACACACAGAGAGCAAATTACATACCCCAATGATAAGAAAAAAATGAAATTGGTCTAGAAAATTAAGCAACTACGTTCAAGGTATACAGGGCACTATGAGAACAGCAATGGCTTCTAGCTCTGTAAGTGACTGTCATTCTGCTCCACTTCCTCTCTCTGGCATGAAATAACTTCTATGCATTCTAAAATCTCACCTGTTCTTTAAAGGAATAACCAATAAAATACCTTTAATTTGTTTTTGTTATTACAAGAAGCAAAAGAACTGTAGCCAAGTCTGATTTATTTCATTAAAATTATTTTAAATCACAGTGACATACATAAAACTGACAATATATGTAAAATATACAAAATATCTTAATTTTATTGTGTTCTCTCACAGTTAATCTCCAGAAGTATTAATAGGAAAAATCGGGAGACCAAATAACTCTAGACGCTGTAGTTCAGCCTGTGAGATATTCCTAATGAAATGTCAATGAAGAGCTGATAGATAATTCCAGATGCATATTACCCTGAGATGATTTTCTTAACTGTCTACTTATGGGCACTAGAAGCATTTGATTAAGATTACTCTGGAATTCACATTTGATTACGGTTACTCTTAGAATTCCAAGCTGGCTCTTTCTTCCTTCATTCTCTTGGAATAATCCATTTTTTGCCTAAACATATTACTGACACTAAGCGATGCTGTGCGTAAAGTGATACAATTTGATAAAGACTTGCACTCTTTTTGTTTTTCTGTTACAGTATTACTAACCCTGGTGAGAATATATTAGCTCCAGCGTCTGACCCCTCCCAGACCTGTGAACATCAGTTTATATGAGGCATGTTTCTATGTGACTCTTCTATACCTTAACTGTGGCTAGAATATTCTTTGACCTGATAACTTATGTCAGCCATACCCAGTACCCATGTAATCTCTGAAATATTTCTATATGGTCAAGAAAATTCATATTATTTTTAGCAAAATAGAAAGGTAGGGATTATTTTCACTATATATTATAGTCACTGGGGATGATTTGAGTTTTCTACGACCTCTGCCTTTGTAAGGCTACGGGGAAGTCAGTGTTAAAATGTTAATCATCTCGTTCCACTGTGCCCCCACGACTAGAAAGCTGGCTTTCCCAGCCTTCAGATGTCTTGTGAAACCATGACTCAATACAGTCTCCAAATTTCTCCATATTCTAAGTAACTGCGTGGTAGATTTGTGCCATTTAAACAGGCAAAATAATTAAGTCTTAATTCATGACCAACCTCGTGACCTTCTGTGGTGAGAGATAGAATAGCTAAATCCCAAAGAAAGAAAGGGAATAACTAGTTTGATTTTTTAAATTAATTATCTTCTTATATAATTGGGCATTGTGTTAAATAGTTTACATAAATCACTTGTACATTATCTATTCCTAAGAGAGCCGTGGATGTTGAGTATCAGACTAGAAAACTGTTTTGTATCGTGTTTAGTAAGATGTCATCTGTAAAATTTTTTACCGCTCCAATTAAAGTTCATTTGTTTATTTGTCTAACTGAATAACTGCATTATTTTAGGAAGAAGCTGCTATTGGCCCTCACTTTAATGGGAGTTAAACATTGTTACACAGTACATGAAAGCCTCTTCAGTTCACCCAATGTATCACTTTGAGCATATTTCTTTTCTATATTGTTATTAAAGTGCCCTTATATAAATTATAAGTGTATATAGCTTGATGGGACTTCACACATACACATGAACTCCCGTAACAACAGCTCCGATAGAGATGTGTGACATTTCCAGCATCCCAGAAGAGTTACCTTTATTGTAATTCCACTGAACTTCAGAGAATAATGGGTAACAATGTTTTTTGTGCAATTGCTAGGCTATCATGAAGTCAAGTGAAATAAGCTAAAATGTCACTAGAAAACTATAAAATCCTATGGAAATAGCAAGCTTTGCAGTAGTGATATTACAGTAATACTTATGAAAGGTTTCCCTTAATCTAGAGATCACTCCTTCACACTTTTTCTTTCCTATCATATTGGTACATAAACATGCAAAGTTTGTTGTCTTAACTCACAGCAAATTGAATATTTGAAAGCTAGGTTCTCAAAGGGCAAATTTCAAAATGATGTACAAACAATCAAAATTATTGGCATGAACGTAGTTCATTACTGTTTCATCTGCACTGCAGTTTAAACAGTTCAAATTATTTTATTACCACTTCTCTTCTACTCATGACAACTTGCCTGTATGTTTATATGTGTACGTAGTACATCATGGCTGAGGTATGTCATATGATTAGCATTCACTGGGGACAAACTGAGCAGTAACCTTGTGTGGTTAACATATCCTCAATCCACTCAATGGAAGGAAAAACAAAAGAAAGCAAGACAAACTAATTGTACATATTTTCTTTAGGGGTTACTAGCATATTACAATAGAATTTTTTGTTTCTGGATTTTTATTTTGAAGGTTAATTGTCAGCATTAATGCATTTGTAAAAATAGATCCTCTAAAGAGAACATGAATAACCAGAACAAATTAGTAAGTTTGAAACACTGGAAAACTATACAATTTGTTAAATGATTGATGAATTTAGTTGTATTACTGAACTTATTTTCTACTCATATATATTCAGAATCTATTTTCACACACACACACACACACACACACAGCCAAAAATGTATACACATCTTAAGAAAAAGAAAGAAAAATCTGTATTAAATTTGTAATACTCAAGTCATGTTTGACTTTCACAATTAAGAGGTGCATGATGTGACTTGTATTTGTCTTTTGTTATCAGTATATATTGAATATTACAATTTTAATATGCTCTTTCCCTTTCTTAAGATGAGTCTACCTTGTTTTGGCACCCTCTGTGTGTTTACTTGTTTGTGCGTATAGGCACACGTATCCTTTTTTTAAAGAAATGAATTAAGTGCTTCCTTTATTATGATCTATGACTTTAGCACTCTGTAAGAAAAATTATCACCTCAACCACAACCGAGCTTTCACCTACTTGATGACTTTAGCTTATTTTCCTGGGATAGTTACAAATACACCTCCAGAGAGTTACAGATAACTCCGAGAGAGAGAATTCTGGGCCAATTATTCATCTTAGGAAGTGGGTTGTCCATGATTAGATTTATTGACTTCAACTTTCCTTTTTTAAACTTACTGAATCGCACTATAATAATAGGAACTCCAAGTGTTCTGAGTCACTTAGAACAATTTACACATTTGGAAAGGGAATCACCACGGCAAACGTGATGGTTTGGGAACATCAGTTTTACTGCTCTGGGGTTATCTTTGATAACAAAGGTATAAAGATTAATATTTCCTGAAAAAGAAATGGTGGAAATTTAGTGTATGTGAATGTGGGGGTGAGGATGAGGGATACTAACAGCATTAGTTAGGTGCATAGCTGGGATGTTTGAACACCTTCCTCAGAGTTCTTCTCATCCCCTTTAAGCTCGACCTAAACATTGAGTACTTCTCCGTGCACATGAATGCAGCCAGACTCTTCACCAAACTCTTGCCAGTTACTGTCAAGAGAAATGTTCACAAAGTAGAATGATGCCCCAATTATTTAAACATAAATAACATTATTTCAGAATTTAGACTTTCTCATACCATTATTTAAAATGTTCACATAGATTATGATACCATAGATAAAATGTGAATCATTGTCATGGTCATATATTAAAAATTTCTTATGTGGTCGAGAAACATAATGAAGAATTTATGATGAAATGTTCCAGTGATTGAGATTTGCTTTAGCATCTGTGATTGGAAGAGAGATTAAAGAAAATTAGCAAGATACGGACACAGGGGGTTCATTACTTCTCTCAACTTTTGAGTATGTTTGAAAGTGTCCATAATAAAAATGTGAGGCAGTCAATGACAATATGATAGCATCTTCAAGTTCCAGAGACTAACTAGTGGATAATCCCATGAGAACCTAGAGATAAAACCAGCCACATATCACCATCTTATCTTCAGTAAACCAAAGAAAAGCACACACTGGAGAAAAGAATTGCTATCTAATAAATGGTGCTAGGAGAACTGGTTGCCACAGGTAGAAAATAAATTCTTTCAGTGTACTATGCGCTTTACATTTAAGAAACAGGGAAGTAGCAGGTGAAATGCCTTTCTTAAGATTGTGGAGAGATGGATTGATGGTGCTTTTTCTCAGTTTTAGCCAATATATATTGACATCTTTAACATGACAGACCAAATAGTTGGCCTTAGTCAAACTTATGTGAGTAAACCACCTTTCAGTTCTGGTAGAAAAGACTCACACAAACAGATAATTATAGGTTGGTGCAAAAATAACCATAATTTTTGCATTATTGAAATTTGTCATTTGATACTAAAAATACATTCTTAAATGTGTTATGTTTATACATCACTTCAATGCACATTTCTTAATTTTTTTATTAAATCATAAGTGTATACATTAATGCAATTTGGGGGTACAATGTGCTAGTTTTATATACAATTTGAAATACTTTCATCAAACTGGTTAATTTAGCCTTCACCACATTTTCTTAGTTATTGTGTTAAAATATTTATAGTCTATCCTTAGATTTAACATGTACCCTTGTAAAATGCACCATAGGTGTGGTCCAACCAATTACCCTCCCTCCACCCATCTTTCCCCCTCTCCTCT
>CAUYTI010030389.1:0-11479 GCA_963575145.1 Galago senegalensis | reverse complement strand
ATTCTTTTTTTCCTGGTTAGTTTAGCCAAAGGTTTATCAATTTTATTTACCTTTTCAAAAAAACCAACTTTTAGATTTATTGATTTGTTGTATAATCCTTTTGTTTTCAATTTTATTTAATTCTGCTCTAATTTTGGTTATATCTTTTCTTCTTCTGGGTTAGGGATTAGATTGTTTGTATTTTTCCAGTTGCTTGAGATAAGATTTGTGCATGTTATAGGGTATCTTATATGCTAAACTTTGAATAGCTCCACTATGTTATAATACACTTTTTCATGTTCTTATATTGTCTTTTTTATAAGGGGTGAAAGTTCATGTAAATAACCTGGAGAATACTCTGAAAAGATTGGGAATTGAGCTCACAGAAGAGGAATTTGCAAAGCTGTCAGAAAAGCTGCAGGTTGATGGTGAGCATTAAAGATATCCTCAGAGCATCTTTTTATCTTTGTCTTATCTCTGATATGTTGAAAAATAGATTTGCTGATAGATACATGCTAGAATTGCTGAGGACTTTAACAGATCTAGATAAGTAAGAAAGAAAATTATAGGGGTATGAATGGCTGTAGAAAAGTCATCTGGCCCACTCTTTAGTCCATTTCTGTGTCTACTGAAATCTTTCTCTCTAAAATGAATTAAAAGATTATAATAATACACAAAATCTTCAAGTTCTATCTGCCTATCTAATATCTTCTCTCATTTTTCCCCTTCAAGCCATAATGAACTAGTTGTAGTTTTATATATATAGTGTCATGTTCCAAGACTTTCTCTCTTATCAATCTCCCTTCTATATGAAGTCTCTTTTATTCCTCTGTGTCTCTTACCAATCTCTATTAATACATTAATATAATTCATGCATTACTTCCTGCAGGAAACATCTTAGCATATATCAGGCTTAGTGATAGTTAGTGGTCCCTGCCTTAGATGTATGTTGGTACATAAAGTAAAGTTACCATAACACCCTCCCAATTCCAGTGATATTTTTAACTATAGCTTATAATGCCTTCTAAAACACTGTGGAGTACACTTTTCCTGACCCCCATTCTAACATGTAAGGAAACTTTCTATTAGGAAATAACCTTAATTCCTTGCAATCAAAAAATTTAATAAGTGCAAGTAAAATTGAGATATAAGGAATTTTTATGTGATTTTTCCCATAAAATATGTATCTTAAGTTTGTTTTCTGAGCTTGTGACATTATCTTCATTGAGCCTTTTCTTATAGCAAATGGGAAGGTTGATCTGAAAGAGGTGATCGAAGGAGTAAAATCTACTACAGGCAAGTGATAAATTATAAATTAAAGATTTTATTATTTCTAATAATTGCATCTTACCATTATCCCTTGATTTCTATGTTAGTTATGGCATTTACCTCCTCATTTATTAAATGTTTAAAACTAATTCACAGCATTTTGCTTATTTTCTGGTATACTTTTCATTTACATAGTTTACTCTTTTCTTTTTAGAATAGTCAAACTTTATATTAGTAAAATAATAAGTGAACTAAAGCTTTGGTAAATACCCTAGATAACTTATAAAGATGACACTAACAGATCTTAACCTTAGTTGAGACAATTATTTGAATAAGTTATTTATAACATTCTAATTAAATAAAGAGATACATGTTGTGGATTCTACTGGATGCAGAGTTGCCTTGATACTGTCATTATGAATGTATCTTCTTAATTCGTATTTAGAGATCAGATTGTTTTTCTGTGAATGTCACAGTGTACTTACAGAGGTCTCATTGGCCTCTACGCTCCATCTAATGCCTACTCATGCGATGTAGCCATGAATTATTTTTCCCTGTTTGTAATCATTAAATAAGCCTTTACATTCATAAATGTAATGATATCTATCTTTTTCAAGGAGGGCTGGTTGATGCCAAAGATGTAAAAACTACTCTGAGAAACATGGGAATAGAGTTCACAGATCAGGAACTCTTGACACTGATGAAAAATCTGCCTTTCAACGGTAAACATTTCAAATACCAATGTGATCTTAAAGGGTTCTTATTCTTTTAGGCTTTTTGTTTGACAGCATTTAAAACTATGTTCATTTCCTAAGATGTAAGAAAATAAAAATTCATTTCTAAATAATTTGAATGTTCATTTATTCCTGATGGAAATTTCCATCTATGCTATTTAACTTTTAATTTTGAAATAAGCTTCCACATCGCTGTGAATTATGTCATCAAAAGAAGGAAATTTCTAAGGTTATCCTTACCAGTTAGTCACATATAATTGTGAAAAGTGAAAAAGAGAAATAAGTAATGTTAAATTAGAACAGGATAAAAAATGAGAGGTGAAATCATATCCACAAGTTGTAGGGTATCTTATGTACTAAATTTTAAATAACTCCACCATATTATAACCTTTCCCTGAATATTCTGTCAAATTTTATTTTAATAAGAGAAATTTCTGAGGCAACTCGTGAAATTTTTAGTTTTACTGAAACAACCTTAACACATGCCAAATCACTTCTCTAGGACCTGAATTTTTCCCTTTTTTGTAGATAGTGGCAAGATCTTCAAGAATAGGTTGCTGGAAGGTCTTAAGTCTCATAAAGGTGAGTGAGAAGCATAATGACAATGCAAATGAATATGAGACCCTCATATGTATACTGTTTCCAGATATTGAATTTGTGGATGTTGCTGTCTCCCATATATATTATATATATATATGAAAAAAATATATATATAAATTAATATATATTAATATAAATAATATATATTATAAATTTGTGATTTTTAAGAGTTCAATCTTTACTTCAGCAAACAAATACCCTATGTTCTATTTTGGGAGAAAAGTCCCACACCCTCGTGTGATTTTCTAAACTTTTCAGGAAGGAAAATAATATTTCAAGTTTGCATAGGAAAAAATTACAGCAGTGATTCAGGGAAGTTAGTCAACAATGAGTAAAAAAATTGGAAGTGCAGTCATCTAAAGTCAACCCCACATATTGTTCAGAAGTAAAGAACATTTCCCACCTGAATCAGAATTCCCTCAACACTTACTGAATGTCCTTTTAAACTTTTATATAGGATGGTCTCCACAACAAGTCTCAAGGGAAATGCTCTTAATTCTAGCTTGATAATTTCTTTGTAGGCTTAAAAATATTTGGTATCTGGATTAAAACCATTGAGCATTAATTAATTGAATTTTTTTCACTTTTGAGCAAACATTCTTAAGTTAAGGTTAGTAGATGTTGAGGGAATCCTTGGATAGGTGTTAATGAGTAGATAAATAGATGAAATATCTAGAAATAGTATATTAGAAATACGTGTACTAGAAGTAGTATGCAAACTGTGTAAGTAATGATATACTGCTTAAAAAATTCACAATGGGATATGTGTATCAATAAAGATTAAGAACTTCTCTTCTAAAATTGTCTAATATTCTTTATGTATTATTATTTGCTTTAGGTGGGAAGGTTGATGTCAACAACCTAGACACCATTTTGGATAACCTGGGAATTGAACTTTCAGATAAGGAACTTAAGGATCTGACTCAGAATGTACATGTTGATGGTAAGCATGGTATCAGATACCATATTCCCTAGTTCATTCTGTGATGCTGTAACAGAGTACTACAGACTGGGTAATTTATAAAGAACTGAAATTTATTTTCTCACAGATCTGGAGGTGGAAAAGTCCAAGATAAAGGCACTGGCATCTGGCAAGGGCCTTCCTGATTAGGCAATTTTGACTCTTTTTTTGCCTCTTTGCCCTTTCACGTTCCACATAGTGGAAGGCATTATAATGGCATTAATCCCATTAATGAGGACAAAACCTTATGACCTAATCACCTCTTAAATGCCACCTCTCTATTCCGTTAGAATGGCAATTAAATTTCAACATGAGTTTTGGATGGGACAAACATTCAAACTATAGTTCCACCCATGGCTATCCCAAATTCATGTCCTTCTCACATACAAAATGCATTCATTCCATGCCAAGAGTCTCAGAAGTCTTACCTCATTCTAGCACCAACTGAAAGGTCTCAGAGTGAGACTCATCTAAATCAGATATGGGTGAGACTCAAGATACAATTCATCCTGAAGCAAATTTTCTTCCAACTGTAAGTCTGTGAAATCAACAAGTAATCTACTTCCTGATGCAACAGGCATAGGATGCGTGCTGCACAGGGTAGACATTCCAATTCTCAAAGAAAAGAATAGGAATGAAGAAAGGAGTAACAGTATCAAGTAAGGCAAAATGCAACAAGGCAAATAACATTAAATATTAAGTGTTTAGAATTATCTTTGTTGACTTCTGTGTCCCACCTCCTATGCACACTAGGATAGGTGTTCGTCCCTAAGTATGCAGGCAAGCCTGCTGCCATGGCTTTGCTGGCTGTAACTCATGCCACAGCTCTTATGAGTTAGAGCTTCATGCCTGCAGTGCTGTCTTCCCAGGCTGAAGCTGCACACTAGTGATTCTACATTTCTGGATCTCAGGGATGGCCCTGACACATAGCTCTACTGAGGGTTACCCTAGTGGGTGCTCTCTGCAGTATTCTTTGAAATCTAGGTGCAGGCAGATATACCTCCACAACCTGTACACTCTGTGTGCCTGCAGAATTAGCATCATGTGGATGCTGCCAAGGTTTATGGTTTATACTTTCTGAACTACCGGTCCAAGTTACACCTAGACCCACTTGAGCCACAGCTGGAATGACCAAGGACACTGTACTGCAATGCAGGGAGCATTAGTAGACATTTGAGGCAGCCCTCCCCAGCAAGCCCCAAGGTTCCTACAGGTGCCCTGAGCCTTTCCTTTGAAACTTTTCTGGCTTTAAGACCCTAATATTGTGGGCCTGAAAGGCATAGCAGCTTGGAAATAGATCTCTGAAATGCCTTTGGGGTCATTATCCCATTGTCTTGATGAATAGCACCTGGCTTCCTTTTATTCCTACCAATCTCCTTAGTAGGAAATTACATGGCCTACATTCTTGGTTTTCTCTTCCAGATGTGCTTTTATATCCATAACATGCCCAGACTGCAAATTCTCCAAATTTTTACATTGTTTCTCTTCTGATTATAATAAATTCTGTCTTTAAATCATCTATCTCTCCTCACAAAGTGTTGTGAACCTCTATTATATCTCAGTGTGATTTTTATCTTCTCTTACAGTTGATGAGAAAATGTCTTTAAAAACACTGATGGAAAAAGTTCAAGATTTTACTGGTAAGTTAAAAGTTACTGTGAAGTTAGGATTTCAATTTTCTTCATTAAATTTTGGGTTTGCCTGATATTTCCCAGTACTGTGTCATTGACTTGAAAGTTTTGGTATTTTGGCATATTTATTAATTAAATATTTGCCCCTAATGTTCCATGTGTTGATATAAAGTTATCTAAGTTTTTAGAATAAAATCATACTATTTCTTGATTTCAAATTCTGTAATTGCTATTGTTTATGCCATTAATATTATTTACTTCACTAGTGTTTAATAAACACAGTATAGAGAGGCACAGAATATCAGAGTGAAGCTTAGAAATGATCAAGGTAATGTCTCCATTGTATTCATCATATAATTCTTAAAGAGTTAAAATAATTTTTGAAGTAAAATTTATATAAACTATTTTTAAATTAACTGATCATATTTTATTCTGAAAGTTGCCTTTCACTAATTTTAGGAGAAACTTATTTACATTATGGAAATAACTTAGACCTAACATATCCCTTTATTTGATAGTTGAAAATGTTTTATTTTTATTTTGGTCTTCAGTCTGAAAATTAGGATGGTGTTAATCCTCATAAACTTTTTAAATTTAAAATCATTATAGCTTTCCAAAATGATAATATATACCAAATCTATTTTGAAAGGTGATAAAATTGCTTCTAGTGAACTAGAGAATGTTCTGGAAAACCTTGGTATTGACCTCACAGATAAGGAAGTAAAGAAGCTGATGAAAACATTGCCAGTTGATGGTGAGCATACAAGTAATGATGGGAGTTATGTGAAATTTTTTATTTTGTTCTAAAACATGATAGAACATTTTTAAAAAGTAAAATTTAAGCTACACATAAAAATTGTCAGTGTTACCTCAGGTTCATATTAGAAGCCCAGCAACTCTTCTGGTGTAAATTACTATTAAGGCTAGTAAACATCTATGGTGACTCTTCAGGCCACTAATGGCCTTTATATCATAAGAAAGGAAAAGAGTCCAGCCACAGTGGCTCACACCTGTAATCCTAAGGAAGGTGGACTGCCTGAGCTCAGGAATTCGAGACCAGCCTAAGTGAGAGTGAGACCATCTCTAAAAATAGCTAGGTGTTGTGGCAGGCACCTATAGTCCTACCTACTCGGGAGGCTGAGGCAAGAGAATCTCTTGAACCCAAGAGTTTGAGGATGCTATAAGCTATGACGTCATGGCACTCTACTGAGGGCAACAAAGTGAGACTCTGTCTCAAAAAAAAAAAAAAAAAAAGAAAGAAAGAAAAAGACATAAGACAGCAATAGAAGAAATTTAAAGACAGATGTCTCAATTTAAAAGAAAGGAAAAGATTATAATTATGTTTTATGTAGTAGGCCCAATGGAGGGGACAAGTTTATCATATTGAAAAAGATTTTTTAAAGATAATTTGTTACTTTTTTATTTTTTGAAGGGGAATTTAAATAATCTGAATTTTCCTGGATTGCCCTTTCATTAGAAATTAAAAATATGGGCAAAATTGAGCAGAATGCTGAATCAAATCTGTTTTAATCAATATTTCTCTTCTTTTTCTTGTAAAACATCTGTCTTTCTTCATTTTATTGTTATATAACATGAAAAGTAAAATATTTTTAACAACTTTATTGTGACATAATTCACATATTATACAATTAATCCAATGAAAGTATACAATGAAGTGGATTTTAATATGTTCACACAGTTGTGCATCCATTCCAACAATGAATTTTGAACTCTCTTTCTTTAATTTTTAGAACATTTTTATAACCCCCAAAAGAAACTCCATAGCCATTAGCAGTCATTCTCCAATTCCTCTATCCCACTTAGCTTTGGGCAACTACTAACCCATTTTCTGTGTCCATTAATTTGCCTATTCTGAACAATTCACATAAATAGAATTATATAACATTTGCTTTTTTGTGAATAATAGAACAATGTTTTTTAAGTTCACCATGTTGAATTATGTATCAGTGCTTCCTTATTGCTGAATAATATTCTATTGTATGAATATATGCTACATTTTATTTATCTAGTCATTAGATAATGGGCATTTGAGTTGTTTCCATATTTTGGCTATTATGAATAATGCTCCTATGTGCATTCATGTACAATTTTTGTGTGGATGTATGTTTTCATTCATCTTGGATATATGAGTGGAATTCCTATGAGTGGAATTGCTAGGTCATATGGTAGTTCTAGGTTTAAACACTTGAGGAAACCAGACTGTTTTCCAAAGTGCTTGCATCTAGTTTACATTCCCAACAGCAGAATATAAGGGTTCTAATTTTCCACATTCTCACCAACATTTGTTACAATCTATCCTTTGATTATATCTGAATGGATATAAAGTGATATCTCATTCTGGTTTTTATTTGCATTTTACTGACGGCTAATGATGTTAAGCATCTTTTTATGTGCATATTGGCCATTCGTATATCTTCTTTGGAGAAATTTCTAGTCATAGCCTTTGTACATTTTTAAATTGGGTTGTCTTTTTACTATTGAGTTATAGGGGTTCTTTTATATAGTTACAAGTTTCTTACCAGATAATAATTTACGGAAATTTTCTCCCATTCTGTGGGTTATCTTCTCACTTTCTTTTTCTTTTCTTTTCCTTCTTTCTTTCTTTCTTTCTGTCTTTTTTATTTTTTGAGACAAAGTCTCACTATGTCATCCTTCGTGACATCACAGCTCACAGCAACCTCAAACTCTTGGGCTTAAGCGATTCTCTTGCCTCAGCCTCCTGAGTAGCTGGAACTACAGTCACCCACCACAACGCTGGCTATTTTTGTTGTTGTTGTTGTAGCTGGCATTATTTGGCAGGCCTGAGTCAGGTTAGAACCTGCCAGCCCTGGTGTTTGTGGCCAGTGCCCAAGCTGCTGAGCTACAGGTGCTGAGCCTCTTTCTCACTTTCTTGATGGTGTTCTTTAATGCACAATAGTTTTTAATTTTGTTAATGTCCAATTTATCTATTTTTTTATTGCTGTGCTTTTGGTGTCAAAACTGAAAATACTCATTGTCTAATCTAAGGTCACAAAAATTTACACCTGTATTCTTTTCTAAGAGTTTTATTGTTTTAGCTCTTATGTTTAGGTCTTTTATACATTTTTAGTTAATTTTTGTATTGCTGTGAAGTGGGGATTTAAAAGAGTGAATATTTTTTTTGCATGTGGTTATCTGGTTGTCCCTGAGCCATTTGTTAAAAAGGCAATTCTTACCCCCATTGAATAATGTTGGCACCCTTATCAAAAATCATTTGACCGTGGTTTATTTCAGGACTCAGTTATATTCCATTGATCTATGTCTAATCTATGTCAGTACCCCACTGTCTTAATTACTTCAACTTTGTAGTAAATTTTGAAATTTTAAAATGTGAACACTCCAACTTTGTTCTTCTTTTTCAAAATTATTTTCCCTATTTGGAGTCTCTGCTTGACCATATGAATTTTAGGATAAGCCAGATGGAATTTTAATAGAATTATATTGAATCAATAGATGAACTGGAGAGTATTACCATCTTCACAATATTAATTGTTACACTCCATAAATATTGAGAGGTCTTTTCATTTATTTAGGACTAGTGTTTTATAGTTAAATAGTGTTTTATATAGTGTTTATATAGTTAAATAGTGTTTTATATAGTGTTTTATAGTTTTAAGAGTATATGTTCTTACTGCTTTTTAAAAATTTATTTTTAAGCATTTTATTATTTTTGAAATTATTATAAATCAAATTGCTTTCTTAGTTTATTTTTGGTTTGCTCATTGCTACTAATATGAAAATACAATTGATTTCTGTATATAAGTAAAAGATTATAGATGTTATATTTTTTAATTATTCAATTCATGCTATTTTTTTAATCTCTTTAATTTTACTACTACATGAATTATGGATATTTTTACAGCTTCTGGGAAGTTGTATCAGAACAGGTTGCTGAAGAGTATAAAGTCTCTGAAAAGTAAGTAAGAAACCAAATTATCTAAGTTTTCCATACTTTGTATCATTCAGTTATAAATCTTGGCCCTACATAAATTATCAATTATTTTCTTAGCACAGCTACATTTTATCTGCTGTTATCATATATGTTTACTTGGTAGGAAGTCCAGTATATTCTTAAATTTTTGTAACTTTTTATCAAAAATAAAAATCAAACTTAGCAAAAAAATATAAAGAACTGCACATCATTAAAGAGCATTGGTCTGCTACAAAGAGAGTCTGTGTTAACTCAAGGATGGGCATGGTGGCTTACAACTATAATCCTAGCATTCTAGGAGGCTGAGGCAGGTGGATTGCTTGAGTTCAGGAGTTTGAGACCAGACTGAGGAATAGCAATACCTATCTCTGCTGAAAATAGAAAAGTAGCTGGGCATTGTGCCAGGTGCATATAGTCCCAGCTACTAGGAGTCTAGGAGTTTCAGGTTGCTGTAAGCTATTAGGCCATGGTATTACACCCAAGTTTACATATATATACAGAGGAATTAAGTTGGTGTCTGCAGTTGTATTTGACAAGCCTTTTAACACTATTTAATTATGTAGGCTTGTCCACCAGAATAGAGTAAAGGAAAAACATTCTATTGACTTTCTATTTGGGCCTTCAAGTGGATAAATCTATTTGGGGTTTGAGCCTTATCAAAATGTAATGATGCAAAGGCATGAGATGTATTTTGTGACTCTTTTTCTTAATAATATGTGGTCATAACGTTAATAATAATACTTTTTATACAGTTATATTTGTTATTTTGCCAATACATGATTTTTTTCTTTTCTTTCTTTTCCTTTCTTTCTTTTTCTTTTTTTTTTTTTTTGAGACAGAGTCTCACTATGTCACCCTCAGTAGAATTCCATGGTGTCACAGCTCACAGCAACCTCCAGCTCTGGGCTTAGGCAATTCTCTTGCCTCAGCCTCCCAAGTGGCTGGGACTATAGGCACCTGCCACAATACCTGGCTTTTTGTTGTTGTTGTTGCAGTTTGGCCAGGGCCAGGTTCATACCCTCCACCCTTGGTTTATGGGGCCTGGCCCTACCCACTGAGCCACAAGTACCTCCCACATAACTTTTTTCAAATGCTGCTTTCCTTTTTCTTTTCTAAGATGGGAAGATTAAAAAAAATAACCTCCCTAATAGTTTGAAAAATATGGGAATCAAGCTTACGGAAGATGAACATGCTGAACTATTAGAAAACCTACATGTTGACAGTGAGTATATAGAGATTTCCTTAAGGCTTCTTTTTATCTTTATCTTATATGATATTCTTAAAAATTAAAACTTTATCTTATGTGATATTCTTAAAAATTAAAACTTTCCTTATCTGATGTAATATTTTTAAAAATTAAAACTTATCTTTATCTTGTGTGATATCCTTAAAAATTAAAACTTATCTTTATCTTATGTGATATTCTTAAAAATTATAATTAGTGCCAAAGAAATATTTAAAGCTTAGATGGGACCCCAATATTAAGGTAAGAATAATTAAATTTAATCTAAAGTTAGATTAAATTTGTAGATACCAAGAATTATTGGAGGGCCAGCAAGATCATTAGTAAGAAATTAGTACTAGATTAGTAAGAAAACAAATTAGTAAGAAAATTTTTAGAAGAATCAACAGAATATATGTGTTTACCTGTTATTTTTTCCTTCATCCATTGTAACCTTCTGTCTGCCTCTGCCTCTCTAGTAAACCTACATGGTAATCACCAAGTTAACTAAACAGTGATTTAAATTTTAAATTCATTTGAATTTTAAATCATTTGGTTGATGTGATTAGTTAATGTGGATGCATTAAAATTAAGTTATTCATTAATTGTGCATTGTAATTATAAAATTCTATGGTCATAATTTAGGTTTTGTTTTATTAAATATCTGTGTTGCCTTTATTCTCTGGTACCACGTTTCCCTGAAAATAAGACCTACCCAAAAATAAGCCCAAGCAGAATTTCTATGCATTTGTTATATATAAGCCCTACTCTGATAATAAGACCTAGTGATGGGCATGCACCATGCATTTCGGCGCCGAGCGGTAAGGAAGACTGAAATACCTTTTATCTGCCATAGCTCCTTTCTCTGAGCCATTCGCACTTGTGTGGGTGTGCGTGTGGTAACCACAGTCACAGGCATTCTATTGTGCATGTGCAAATGGCTAGGGGAAAGGAGTTCACAAATCACTAGCACCAGCCCCACCAAGGTCAGCTCCCCCTGTCAGGTTCCAGAAGAAGATGACTTAACTGTATTTGAATAAATGTAGATTGTTGTATTATACTTAATAAAAATAAGACATCCCCTGAAAATAAGCCCTAGTGTGTCTTCTTGAG
>CAUYTI010030388.1:0-23246 GCA_963575145.1 Galago senegalensis | reverse complement strand
CTTCATGTTCACTTGGATGGAGCTGGAGAATGTTCTTCTGAGCAAAGTATCACAAGAATGGAGGAAAAAGTATCCAATGTACACACCCCTATTATGAAACTAATTTATACCTTTTATATGAAAGCTATAACCAAATAGCCTAAGAATATGGGGAGCGGGGGGAGAAGGGAGGAGGAAATGGGTGGAGGAGGGGGGTTGGAGGGATCACTTCTGAGGTTTATCTTATAGGAGTACAAGTGAATCTTTCTAAGAGTAGAATGTGAATGTTTTAAAGCAATAACTGAGAAAATGACATGAAGGCTGTGTTGACCAGTTTGATAGAAGTATTTCAGAATGCATGTGAAAACCCCACACTGTACCCCAGAAGTGCATTAATGTACATAGTTTCCAGTCAATAAAAAAATAAATAAATAAAAATAAAATAAAATAAAAACTTTGTGACTGAGTGAAAAGAAAAAAGAAATGACACCAACAAAATCTAATTCAAGGCAAAGCAAAAGCAGGCAGTTCTCTTCAAGTAGAATGGAAGGTCATTCATGGCTGAGAACTGTCCTTGCCTCTCCTGACTCAGTTCTCATTCACTAAGAGGATGCTGCCCTCAGTTTCACTCCATCCCTGCAGGATGAAACTGAATCATCTTCACTTTTTGACTCTGCCATCATTTATTCACAGGGGTAGAGGATACTAATAGCCTAAGTTAAAATAAAAAAGGAAAAACAAACTTCATTGCCTTCTTTTGGCCTATAGAGAGACAAACAGCTGTCTCTTTGGGTTATACTTGATTTTAATTGTTAGATTGCTAAACACATTTCCAAGAGTCTTCTTCGGGATACAAGACAGCACAGGAAATAAGGATCCCACGACCCCACATGCACACCCAATTCCCTAATGGGAAGGACAGTGGCCCACACAGCAGTGAGGAAGGAGAGGAGGAGGAAGTGTTACAATCCCAATCCCCTGTCATTAGTCTTCACTCATGAATTCACATGTCAAAGCTGAAGTTTAAATGCCTCACAGAGCTGAGACATTAGTGGTGGGTGGAGAAACATCCATCTTCTTAGACTGAGGATGTCCCGAATGCCGGAGGCTTTGTGAAGTTCATTCTGCCATGCCTCTAGGCTTAGATGTGTGAATTCCATGCCTTGAATATCAAAAACAGATTTCTAATACCTTGCATGAGAAGTATTTCCAAACATTCTCAGAAGGAGGCTCCCTCAATCCCCACTCTGCACAAAGAAAACAAAAGACTCTTCCAAAAGACTTCAGTAGAGCTGCCCTGCATGGTGGCTCATGCCTGTAATCCCAGCACTGTGGGAGGCTGAAGAGGGAGAATTTCTTGAGCTCAGGACTTCCAGACTTGCCTGAGTGAGAGTGAGACCCTGACTCCTAAAAAGGTAAAAAGCCCAGCCAGAGACCATGGGGAACCCCTGTAATCCCAGTGGCTTCTGGCGGCTCATGTCTGAGGTTGCGGTCAGCTATGACGCCATTGCAACTCTGCTCGGAACATAGGGTGGGACTCGGTCTCAAAAACAACATTAAAAATAAAAAGAATTCAGTAGAGCTCAAATACTAAACCAAACCCCAAATTTAGATATTTAGAACAATAGCTTCAGGCAGTAGCACCCCAAGATCTGTCCCTAAATCCCTTTGTGTTGGCCTGCTCCATGTTTAAAGATGAAGAAGTTAATTGCCAATTAAAAATAAAAAGAGTCAGGTGAGAATTTCATATTAAATGCTATGTTTCTGCCTTGTCTTGAAAAACAAAAATAGAAACATAGCATCTGTCCACCATGGCATGGTATTTCTGCCTGGAAACTACTATAGGAATACAAAGGAGCATCTGTGACCTGTGGACGGGGTTTGGGCTCTTCATATTCGCAGTTTCCAAGATTCCCTTACATCTGGCCAACTTAATTTTCCTGCCCAGCCCTGCCAGGCAGTAAGTTTCTCATACCTAATCTAATAAATAAATAAATAAACAAACAAGCCCCTGAATGCAAGTTTTCCAGATATCCACTTCGCATTCAAGTTCTTCTAGTCACTCAATTCAAGGCATCCACACCTGTCTCTGCCTAATGGTCTTCATGGAGGATGCTCTGGAGTTAGGCTGCCTGAGTTTGAATCATAACTTTGATTCTGACCTTGGGGGCAGAAGTAGGCTCCAGAATTTGGGGAGCCTATTTCTTCAACAGTAAAGTGCAGACAATTACAGACACTACCTCCGTGGGCCAGTGGGAGAAGGAGAGATACTATGGTCCCGGTGTAGAGAAGCTGCTATGTAGGGTCTGTGGCTATTCCATTTGAGACTATCGTGACTGTCACTGTTGTCATTCATGAATTCTATCATAAAGATGCCTTCAGGACAAAGACTTAGAGCCAGCACTGTCCTGTCCTGATGCTTCCTTACACACAGATGGGCTGAGACAGCCACACCTGCCACCCTGACACTATCCCCTGTGGCCTTGCTATCATCCACACACCAGGTGAGACAAGCTGGTAGAGATTTCTTCCCCAGGAAGGCAGGAGGCAGGCCTGGCAGGAGGATAGGGTTTTGACACAGAATCCTAAAATTTCCCCAGAATTTTCCTGAAATTTTGATGGTAAAGAAGAAAGGAGAGACTTTGTACCTAGGTTCCTTTGGTGTGATGGTCTCCTGTTCTCATGTCTGGATCTGCTGATACCGCCTTACCCTGCGTCCTACTGCCCAATCCCACTATGATCCGCAGGGGACCATTTATTCACTCAAGCAAATTATTTTTTATTTTTTTAGAAACCGCTTTGTGACAGTACAGTTCCAGATATTGAGATTATTGAGCTGAATGAGATAATCATGATCTCTGTCCTCAGAAAGATTCATTTAGGGATAAGGAGACTTCAACAAGCATGTAATGATATTTCAGGTACTGATAAATTATACACATAAACCTGGGACTATCGGTTAAATTAGAAAAGATTCTCAGGGATGGTCTCTCTAAAGAGAAAAACCTGAATGACAAGTTAAAGTCAGCCCTGGAAAGGCCGGGAGAACAGCCCCTAGGCAGAAGAGACAAGTGCAAAGACCCTGAGGTGGTAAGGAGATTACCAGGGTCACTGATCAGACAGGCCTCTGTGGAAGAAGCCAAACACACATTATCTCATGCAATTGTTTCAACACATGGATGAGACAGATGTATTCCTCTCCCCATTTTATGGATGAAGAAGATGAGATATACAAGGCTAATGATGTCGCCATAAGTGAGACTAGGAACTTAGTCTAGATTGTGGGTCTTCCTTCCAGAACTTGGATGCTGAATTACTCAGCTCTGCAGGTCGTCTCTGCATTCATCTTCTGCTGGTCTTCTGCCAGCCTGCTGACCCCACCTGACTATCCTCATAGCTAGCTCTGTCCTTCCCTCCTCATCCTTGCTCCACGTCTGGCACCCCACATGAAAATCACTAGTCCCTATCAGTATTAAGATAACCTTGGATGCTAAAAGTCCTTCTGCCAGTGAACAAAACAGAGGTGGGCACAGAATTCAATAAAAGATGTATTGCAAATTAATACAAGAAAATTCCAAAGCTGTACATAGGGGCTAGTTCTGTTTTTCTGTTCCACGTCCAGTGTGTTCCTCCACGGCCCCGTGCGTGAGGACTGCAGTTAGCTTTTCTAAACAGTGATGTGCCATTACCCATACACTCCCTTTCTCCCTAAACCACAGAAAGGCTTACATGTAAAAATAGCTGTTAAATCATTCATTATTCCTTTTTGGAAAAGCAATTCATATAATCCAGTCTGGCTGTGTGTAAATTATCCCTGTCCCTGCTTAGCTGTGTGCTGTCGGGAGCAGAGAATGCTGGATACTACCCGCTAATCGCTCATTAACAAGCACATATTGGTTGTGATACAAAGAGCTTTTTAAGTGGATTAATTGAAAGTAGCCCTGAATGAGCCAGAGGATTTCAGCTAATGACTTTGAAAAGGCACTCTAAACAATTAATGGTGACTGATGAAACTAAATAGCATAATAAATACCACGGGTGACATTTTGATAGGAAAAGTCACCAGGCAGAGGTCACCCTCATCTCACAAAGGGGAGCCAGCTCAGAGAAGTGTGAAGCAGGGATGATACAAGAGCATGACCTCATTCTGGTTCACTCTTAGTCCTAAAATGCAGGCTTTCAGGGTCCTGACCAAATATGCTGGGATGCACACCCCGGCCCCCACTCAAGTCTGTCTCTATACCCCAATCCTGGCCGCCTGGCCTTGAACAGTTGACAAGGGTATTCTCAGCCTCATAGCCTCTCATGTGTGTTTTCTGGAATTATCTTCTAGGGAACAGAAGCCTGAAATGCTGTGAGGATGGCTTAGGGCCTCTTTAACCTCTTGGACTCTGGCTGGGGATTTCTTATAATGTCTTAGATCTCTTCTGTACTTACGAAGGATTTCGATTTAGTTCTTATCTTTGTCTTTTGTTTGTTTATTTCCACCTGTCTTCTCTCAGTTACCTTCAGCTGGATTGTTGGCTTTCCCAGCCATTCGTTATTCCTTTATTTAGCATTTCTTGATTTCTAATACACCGAGTTAGCAGTGATCCACATGCTTATTAGCCATTGTGTTTATTTTCAATCATATCTCTCAATATGCCTCCATGTTGAAATTTTAAAAGTCCAAAAGTATATTCTAAGTAGCTCTATGCTCATGTCTGTCTAATATGCATAAATATATATGTATTTGTACTAATATATGGATATAGGTGTGTAGATATGTGTATGTATAAATTATTTTGATTGTGATGTGATGGTTGCAAAATATAAATCTAAGTTCCCTTTAACAATGACAAGTGATCAAAAAGCCAGGCAGTTCTTCACCTTAAATATTTTCCTCAAGGTCCATGTAGATGCCACCTACTTCTAAAGTGGACTGGCCAGTCCAGAACAGATACGTGTAAGTTATTGCTGTTACTGGAGCAATGACATAGGGAAGGTCATTCAAATCCAACTATTGAAAAAGTTACTAAAAATCGCCAGTGGTCCTTGATGCTTAAAAACCAGAAAAAAAAAAAACTGATGGAGAAGAAAAGAGAAGTAGATCCTAAAAAAAAAAAAAAAGAAAGAAAGAAAGAAAAGAAAAGAAAGAGAAAGGAAGATGGAAAGGAAGGAAGGAAGGAAGAAAAGAAAGAAAGAAAGAAAGAAAGAAAGAAAGAAAGAAAGAAAGAAAGAAAGAAAGAAAGGAAGGAAAGAAAGAAAGAAAGAAAGAAAGAAAGAAAGAAAGAAAGAAAGAAAGAAAGAAAGAAAGAAAGAAAGAAAGAAAGAAAGAAAGAAGGGCAGGCAGACTTCTGGTTGTGCAAAAGCAGAAAATTAAGTTACCTTAACTGAGTGGCTTCCTCAGTGTTTATGTGTGAATCAGCTCTTAGCACAGTTTCACTAAATGCTCTCACTTTCTTTCTTGATTATTACTACCCTGGGAAATTCCTTCCTGTACTTAAAGATGGCAAAACTTGAGTCTCGATGCTAATATGTGATAAAAAAGAACACGTCCTCCATGTTTGCCCTGTGGTCTGTGCTCGTGCTGCTGCCGCAGTGAGCTGAGCTGTCCGAGGCAGGTTTCTCTTCTCTCCTTTGGTTCTAAGGCAGATGACGCCTGCCCGCCCTTTACACCACTGCTGGTGCTGACTTTGTTGAGTGCGGCTCCCTCAAGGAGAACACTCTGTTTCTGGGCAAAGCTGAACAGGGCCTCTAACTTCCTGCCCTTCCCCCTGTGCTTTCACCTGCAGTCTTATTCTGCTTCTCTGAGCCTTACCTGCGGGAAAGCCCGCAGGCTGCTTGTGTGGTGTTTTAATTGCCCCAGGTGAGAAGGCAATGCAAATGTTCCCTTCAACCGGGATCAAAGCAAGATCTTCTGTAAGAACTAACTTGACTTGGGTGCTTCAAGGCCTTTCTTGTTATGGATAAGCAGAAAGCAACATCCAAACACAAAGAAAATGGGTCTGTATCTTTCCTAAGGCTGCCAGGAAAGGGAAAAAAATGGGTGGCACTATAAAGTTGCTGGGACCAAGGAGGTGTGTTTCTGACTACGGCTTTCTTGTCGCCCTCTATATATTTCAGAAATGTGTAGGACACAGAGCCAATGGCGTTGCCTCCTCCACGCTACTTAACGCTGACTAGTAAAGACAATATTTTCATAGTATTTTTCCTTTCTAACAGTTCAGGAAATGCTGTTAGGATTACTCTGACAGTACTTTTGTTCATAAGAGCTAAAGACAGTGGCTATAAAATCAAGGGCACCCAGAAACTGAGGCTCTACTAGGGCCCTGGAGATGCAAGAAGGCCCGTCTGGTACCATTTGCAGGCATTGTTAGTAAAAATCATTGTCCCCAATAAATGGCTCTTGCGTGACCCACCTTAATGGTAAAGTGGGCATGGTATTTATTAGAATGATCTTGTGGGTATAAAGCAGATGCCCCCCCCTACTTCTGGAGCCCTCTGACTCCCCTTCCCTATCTAAGCTCAGGGCTCAGGCCCCCCTTACAGGCTGCAGACTCCCCGCCCACCCTCTGCACCTGAGGAAGGCTGCCTGCCTCAGTTCCAGCTCCTGCCTCTCTGCTCTGGGTTCCAGCACCTCCTGTCACTGTGCTGTTCTGTTGTTCTTTTTCTTTGTGTCATAGTAGATACCTCCCTGATCTCACTTCATCACCTAGAGAAGTTATTTAAGCTATTTACTCTGCAGAGTCAAGGGCAAAGGAAAAGATTAAAATGAGAACAGCAAAAATAATAAAAATCTTGACAATGGGGTATAAGTGTGTGTCCTTCATGAGAGGAGAGACAGCATGCTCAAAGACAGAAAATTAAGGCTAGAGATTCTTTCTAGTCTTTGAGTCCTCCTGCTCTCTCTCTCTCCTCTTTCTCCCCTCCCTCCCCTCCCTCTATCCCTCCTGTCTGTCTTTCTTTCCCCTATTCCCCCATTCCTCCACCCTTCTTCTCTGAGTTCTCAGCTTCCTCATCTCCATTCCTAGCAAAATGAAAACCCGCCATTCTTCTTACTTTCTTCAAGAAAAATCTGCAACTCCCTTGCTAAACCAATTGTCACCATACTCAGAGCTTTATGTAATTTTCCAGCTGTTTCAAGTTTTTTTTCTTTTTTCCTAAATACAAGCCCTGAAACTCTGAAATGAATGGGGATCTTTCCAGGAAATGTGGAGGTAGAACAAACATTATGCTTTACAATAACAAAACAAGCATAGAAATAGAATGTCATCCCATTCCTATGGCAAATCTCACTCCTAGGCACCACCCGAAAGCATGTTAGATTAAGTAAGCTACCCACTTCCTTTTGTCTTACATCATTTTAAAAACCCCATGAAGTATTGCTAAATTGATATCAGTCTGATAAAGCCCCTTACTCCGTGTCCTGAGTTATAGGTATGGTATGCTATGAGGATTGCACAACTTAAAACACATTTTCTCCTTGAAGGAATTAGCAACTGTGATTTAAGACAGATAATCATTTGTCAGACTGTGGGTGTGAGTCATGGTACTAATATTCTGTGAGCAGCAGTTGTTCTTTATGCGGACCTCTATTTATCTATTAAATGGGTACATGCCACATCTTCAAGCGATATTTATAAATCACCACATTCTGTGTGCACAAACCCATCTGTGTGCTCCTCTCCCTGCTTTTTTCACTCCTTTATGTCATCTCCTTGCTGATCATGAGTTCTGGAAAATTGTGCAAATGAAGTTTTAATTGCACCCGTGATCTGTAATATGAAGGGAAATGAAAGAGAGCCGGGGAGTGTGGCCGATAACAGATGGGGTTTACCTGGTCTCCTAGTCTCAACCCCTGAACATTTCTCCCAGTCAGGTTGGAGGCATGAACAATGGACAGGGCAGGCGGGTGAAATCCATCATCCCCCTGAGCTTCACAGGCTAAAGTAATTTCAAGCTCCATTAAGTCATGATTCACCTTTGCTTGGCCATGTACATATTATTCTGACTACATACATTTGTTTCCAGGAGCTGATAGGCTTCCAAAATTGTGTGCACAAGGGCTGGGCACCACATTCCAGTGGTTGCGGGGGTTTTAAAGTTGTTGAAAAATATGCCACAGGCTAAGAATCATGTCAATCCTGATGCGTTAACTTTAAGAAGATGTGTGCTTATAGTACTTAATTATTTAGCCCTTGTAAGGCAAAATGTTCCCAGGTCAGATGTATTGCTGGACTTGACATTCGAAAATGTAATGCTGTGATTTTATACAATGACATCATTTGACAAGGCCAGGACTCATGTCACCCAGCCTGCCCCTGCCTGCCCTGACCACCTCCATTAATGCACCTATTACTGATATAAAGGGGACACATTTAAATGTTTCAAAAAGAAAAAGCTCCTACAGAGTTCAGGAAAGATATCCCAATGTCAGGAAAGTTGCCATAAAGAACAATCTGACCTCTCTTTCCTTTTTTTTTTTTCTTTTAATTCAAAAAATAATTGTTCATTTTTGTATGAATCTGGAGCTGGATTGGACAAGAAACTACTGCTAGGTAACACTCAGCATAGACTAAAATCTTTCTTTTTCAGACCTAGTCCCTGGAGAATGTCAAAGATCCTTGGATTTAACAGTCGTAGAGATTTCCTGGTTTATTATTCTCACCTAACATTAATCCTTTGGAAGGACTTTAAATTGAGAAGGTAGATAATTAGAAATATCATGGAGTACTTTATTTTAGTTATTATGTTCTCAGCTCTAGAAATTCCATTTCATATTTTTCTCTAAAATTTCATTTATATGAAACTATTGTAGATCTACATTATATATTTTCTCAAATATATTAATCACAATTAATAAAAGAAAATGTTGGCATAATCCGAGCATCTGTTCATCTTGATTCTTTTTTCTCTTAGTCTAGGATATCACAGTTATCCTGGGCATGGTGGCTCCTGCCAGGAATCTTAGCACTCTGGGAGGCTGAGGTGTGGATTGCCTGAGCTCATGATTTTAAGACCAGCTTGAGCAAGAGTGAGACCCCATCTCCACAAAAAATAGAAAAACCAGCTGGACATTGTGGTGGGCACCTGTAGTCCCAGCTACTTGGTAGGCCAACTCAAGAGAACAGTTTGAGCCTAGGAATTTGAGGTTGCTGTGAGCTATGATACCAACAGAGTGAGACTCTGTCTCAAATAAATAAATAAACAAACATAAAGAATTATCTTGAGGTCTTTATTCTTTTCTTTAAAAAATTAAATGATGCATATTTAAATTAAAAAGTTGATTCTTTGGGTAATGAAATATTTTTCCAGAGAGGTTTTATCTTAGCCTTGACCCGCAGTTCAATTGTCTTTCTATGGTTTTATTTGAAAATATGGCCATGGCTGTAGGCCACAGCCAATCAGTGTTTCCAATAAAGAGCCTAGGTTACCTGCACAGACCTCATTTCTTGGTAGGCACCAGCACGAATATTTGACCCTGTTATGGACACAACGTGAGCTCAGCCTCTTGGAAGCAGCTTTCTGCTTGTCTTCTTAGCACTGCGGTGAGTTTAATTTAAGAGACAGCAAATGCCTTACGGGCACACAGAGGCTCAATTTTGACTTACATCCTATATTCCCCTTCTCTGTGGAATCGTCATCTGTCAAGTCTGGGTTGCCTGGGAAGGCCTGAACGCCAATTTCTCCCAAGCATGTGAGACGTCCTGAACCTCTTCTCAGCTGATACCGCAGGCTAAGCTTTCTGCTTGGCTTCTTGGGTCTTGCCCTCCCAATAGTCACAGTGAGAAAGTGCTTCAAGGAGAAGATTTGGGGCTTCACATCAAGGACTCTTCCTTCTCTGAAAGATCTTGTCTAAATCTTAACCACGTTCACAACTTTCTGACACCTTCAAACACTTTTTTTTTTTTCAATTTCAGCATTCCTAGTTTTTCCCAATGGCAGATTTGACTTTCTGCAAAAAAAAAAAAAAAAAAAAAAATCCATCACACTTAGAAATGAATGTTCTTTCTAGGCAATTTCAGTGTTTTCTCTCATTCAATCACCAGCTTATTGACATCAACTCCTTTATTTTTATTTTCATTTATTTATGTGTTCCCTACATTTCTCTGGTTTGGTTAGAGGAATGCACACATGTCCTAGCCTCTCGAAGGTTAATTATGGGCAGAGAGTCTTGCCATCAGTATCCCAGGCACATATGAAGAAAAAAAAAAAAGATAATTTTCTCATTCATTAGACTGTAGTCATAGCATTTGGAACTACATGTTTATTTCAGGTCCTTCAGTGGGTCTATAAGGAGCTAATTTTCATTTTGATTTTAAGGCAATAAAACCCATCAAGTAACTTTTTTCAGCCTCAGCAGAAGTTTTTCCTTAACATCTGCAAGAAGCATTTCATTGGCATCTAAAGTGGTCCTTAAACCTGGGCCTAATGAAAGGAAGGGAAATTCTGCCGTGATGAACATTCGCATTTTTTCCTTCAAACTAAAATGTTTCTGGAATCTGAAAAAAAATGCCATTTCTGTTTTCAAGGGCTTACTTCTGATAACGTGGTGCCAGGACAACAACCTTAAAACTATTACACAATTAGCAGATGTCTAGTGATTCACGTCACATTAAAGTCACTTTCTTTGACTATCAGTGCCCATGACTTCATAAGATGAAGCAAAGCGCTGGTTTCCCATTGTGTTCAGTCAACATCCAGAGTCCATAGTGGATGCCAAGAAAGCCAGTACAGAAATCGATTACGATTTTTATTCAAAGGCACTGTTTCCAGACTACAGTCGCAATGCATTTATGGCTAATTTATGCTAAAGATCCAGATTTGGCCTGGAGAGCTCAGTGTCAGTACAGAAAATCTCCATATATCCCAGACCCAGCTTCCCCTATTCTAATTGCCCTTTTAAATGATCCTAGTTTACTGTTCCCACACCTGGATCATTTTTCCAAGGGAACGAAGTAAAATGTGTTAAAATAATAAAAGCTGGAATTGAAATATAAAAGACATAATGATATCTATTTGAGTTCTCTACTTAAAGGCCTTTTATTATCTAAATTAAACTGGAATTGTCTATTAGTTCAGGTCTCTGTCATCACTAAAATTATAACTGGGCATTACTTCTTCTTTCTGGAGTAGATTTGGTGCTCTGGAGCGGCCTGATCTGAGGGATGATTGCTTCCCTCGCTCATTCCAACACTTTGAGAGTAATAATTCTCTTTAACCCTGTCTTGAAAATGACCACAATCTTCCATTTTCACTGGTAAGAAGATCAATATCAATTTTTAAAAATAACTTATCAAAATTATAGATTTAAATTTGGAAAATTAAAGATAGATTCAAAATGGAAAATAATACCAGAAGCAGACATAAAAAAAAATTCACCACAGGGTGGTACCCGTGTCTCAAAGGAGTGAGGCGCCAGCCCCATATGCCGGAGGTGGTGGGTTCAAATCTAGCCCCGGCCAAAAACTGCAGCAAAAAAAAAAAAAAAATGTCACCACAGATTGCTTTGATGGAAAATTCACAAAAATTTCACCACAGATTGCTTCGATGGAAAATTCACCAAAATGATAAATGACCCCCCAAATTCTGGTTATCAGATTTTCGGACTCTTCCAGCCCTTTGTGGATTTCTAAAGTGCAGTTCCACCTCAGAGGCACCTGTGCTGTGTAATATCCCTCCTTCATGGAGACTGAGGTCATTAGATGGTATGCCTGGAGCCCACGCTCTAATTCCTGTGTTCTCTTTGCACTTGGATGTAAAGGAGCAAGCCTGGGTCCTCCTCCTGGATGGGTTCTCAGTCTCTGCCTTGCAGCTGATGATCCAGGAAGGCTTCCCTCCACCAACCCCTCCTCCAAAGCAATGGATGGCACACTTACACCTAAAGGACTCAGTTAGCAGGTGCCATCTGCACAGGCCCATCCACTATTAGTCTTATTTCTCTTATCCCTGAACTTGAAACCTCTGCACATCTACTGAATGTGCCTGTGTTTCCATGGCAACCACATCAGAAAATCAGGGCAGGGACAAAGGATTCAGGGTCCATTTGTTTACGGTGATTTTACCTAACTCACTGAAACATGGAAACACAAGTGTTTGGGTTTGCAAAGAATCAACAGCTTCTTTTCCTTTAAAAAATAAAATTGTCAGGAACTTTTCCTATTGGTCACAGGCAAATGAGTGAGTCTAGCAACTACCTGTTCAGCCAGTTTCACCACTCATTACATTAAGCCTGAGGTAGTGTGTAGGGGATAGACAAACAAAGGAAGTACTCGAATGCATTTCAAACACAAGCATGCTGTGATTGTTGGGAAAGATTCAAACAATATTAAAGTGCACAGTTTAGAACATGAACCCCTCTCTTCCCACCTCTTTTCCCACCATCCTATCCCTCCCGGCAACCATTGCTAGCATTTCAGTGCCCAGACTGCCAGATCCAAATTAGTAGTTAAAACTAGAAGCATGGGGTGATAAGGTCAAAGACAGGGTCATTTGCAATGAGTCACACAGAATGCACAGAAGACGTTTTCAGCAGGTTTCCCTCTATCTTTTAACTATTAATAAATTCTTCTCCCACTCCTCCATCTCATTCACACCTCTGCTAAAATATTCCTTCCACAAAAAGGAGTTTTCCAATCATCCTAACTAAAATAGCAACCCTTTCCCTCTAGTTATGGGTAATATCTACTTTTTTCTATGTTTTATATTTAAAGCATGATTATTGCCTAGAAGGTTATTACATATTTGCCCATGCATTTCTTGTGTTGACCATCTTTCCTCAGTTGAACATATGCTTCGAGAGGATAGAGACTTTGTCTCTTCGGGTCAGAGTTGTATCACAGTGCCACCATGCCAGCACCATCCCGCAGACTGGGACTTCACAACATGCTTGTTGAGTGAATGAATGGATGGATGGATGAATAAATGGATGAATGGCAACCACCCGCAGTGTGTGTCTCTTCTGTCATATCCAGTGCACACAGCAGACATTTCCAATCACTTCCAGAATTTGCTTTGCTCAGCAGTTAGGAGCCCTTCTTCACCTGGTACTCCCAGAAGCTACTGAGAAGGCTTTGGAGCGTCTGCTCATTAAAAAAAAAAAAAAACACCTGTTCTCCTTGTCTAACGTCTTTCACTCTGACAACTACGGAAGCTTGGCACTGATAGATAATATGCTAATAAAATCATTAAAATAATTTCCATTCCCTCTCATTGTTTTCAAAAGTGAGTCACCTTTGGCTACATGAGATCAGGAAAGAAATAGTTCAAAGGCATATGGGGCCGATAGCAGACCCTTTATCAATTTTTGAATCTGGTTTCCGAACTTGCTTATTTCTTTTCCTGATTTTTTTTTCAACTGTAAATTTAGGATAAGCACAGATCTCCATAGAGTTGAGTCAATGAGTACTTAATGTTAATATTTATAAAGTACTTAGCAGTCTGTTGCATCATGGCATATGTTTACTGTTATTATTGTTGTCTTTTGATTGCTATTATTCTGTTTCAGTGCTCGAAATTGAGGATCTGTCTTATTTCTATATCCGCATTACCTGATACATAGCTTTCTTCTGTTGTTACTGTGAGCATTGACTATTACAGTTATAAGTTCTAAGGCAGTGGTTCTCAACCTTCCTAATGCCTCCTAATGCCGCGACCCTTTAATACAGTTCCCCATGTTGTGCTGTTCCCCAATCACAAAATTATTTTCGTTGCTGCTTCATAACTGTAATGTTGCTACTGTCATGAATCGTAATGTAAATGTCTGATATGCAGGATGTATTTTCATTGTTACAAAGGGGTTGCAACCCACAGGTTGAGAACTGCTGTTCTAAAGGAATGAATGTCAAATGCTTTGACCACAACTCACGTAAAGAAATGTATTTTATACCCTGAACAATACATGTGTGCACGTACACCCACGTACACACACGTATGCGTAAAGCAAAATTTCTTAAATATGTATTTAGCCTCACAAGCCGCAATGATGTTGATTATTTCCTGTTCTATTTCATTCTAAGCTAATCTATTCTTTCTACAAAATAAATATTCATTCTAACCCAGTAACTTTATTTCACACCACTAGTATGTGGTGACCTGGAGACTGAAAGATGCTATCTTAAAAGCAGATCTGAACTTTTAGAGAGGCAAAGCTTATTAGATATTCACTTTTTCCACTGTCCCTACTTTTTAAAAACTTTATCGTCTTTTCTCTCTTTAATTTTATTTTTTTCCCCACTGGTTTCAAATCATTATGTTATTTTTCTATTAGCTTAGTAGTTAATCTTAAAATTATGAAAATGTTTGTAGTTTCACCTAGGCAATTTCATTCATCAAATGCCTAGCTTCTTTCTAAAATGCATTTTCTAGTTCAGCATGTATTCTAATATCCAGAGTGAATTCTTACTCTTTTACATAAAAATCTCAATTTCTGGGCATAAATGAGTAGATGATTTTTTTTTCAAAAAGATAAAAGAAGTGGTAATTAGAATTCTCCATTGGGGAGCTGTATCAGATGTTGACTCAAATACAATTTGTTAAAATATTCCTGAGATTAGCCAGAAAAAAATTCGTAGTTGTGGGTATTATTTCTTAGTTAGGAAACATATAAAAAGACATTAAAAATTAGCCAGATGTATATGGAAACCAGTCTACCAAATTAATAGGATTTTGTTCTAAGTTCCAGTCCTGCACAGAGGACTAAATGACTTAGGAGAAGTCTTTGAATCTTTTGCTATCTCAGAATCATGATGTATAAAGTGGACACGCTAATTTCTACCAAACAACATTATTGTAACATTCAGTAGAATCTTATCCACCACATTGCAGAGAAACAGTGTATTTCAGACAAAGAATATGTTCAGATAACACCTTCCTGAGTCATCTGATTGTCTTTTTTCAAAGTTAGAGGTCCTGAAATATTTTCTTTCTGTAAAAAGTGTTTTCAAGGACTTTGTTAAGTTTTGAGCCATGCTAAGGATTTTATAAAATGAATTATTAAAGAAATTATCTGCCTTTGGAAATTGTTAGTCTTTTAATATTGATCCAGTCATTTTTCTATGAAAGAAAAGACCTCGCTTTTATCTGGTTTTTGTATAAATTATCATATTATCGTTAATAAAACATAATAATTAAGCAGCTTCAGAAATATATTAGTTTTTACTGTGAGGTTATTCTTTATCAAGTACAATTATCATATGGGAAAAGTTATAACAATAAGGAGACTTATGCATTTAGCATTGGAAGGAACTTAAGCTGTTTGCTCCAGAACTTGGGCTCCAGGAGGAAAGCTCCACTGACATTATTGTCCATATTCCCGCACTGCTGGTGCTAAAAAACGGAATTCTATTGTGACTGTATCTTTGTAAAGGGAGACTGCACTAGGAAACCTCCATCAACGTAAGGAATTTTACCTTACAACCAAATTTCCTATAACTCATTGGCTTTTATTGAAAATGCCTAACCAACTCTTACAGTTAGATGTGAAGAGGAAAAGAATATCAGAACAAAATTGATAAAATCATAATGAGGTATTTGCAAAAGAAAGACATTTTCTTAGAACACTTTATAAGTCATTATTTTTGGAGTGGTAGAACTCCAAGAACATTCATTTCATGGTGAAAATTCCAGGTTAGTCATAAAGTTGGGGGGGGGGTTGCTGCTGAAGGTCACAAATATAAAAACTGCTAATATTCACAGAACAACCTTTGATATGTTTCCCTCTGACAATGGCTTCTGCTCCACTTTAGTTACAGGGTCGTCTTCCAAGTGAGAAGGGGAAGTGTGGGTTAAAATTTGGGAAGATTTCCTAATATTTGTGGTACAATCTAATATTCTCTGGAGGAGCTGAGAAATTGAGGGGGATTCAGTGGAAATGTATAGGGAGGCTCTGGTTAGAAGAGTAATGCCCCATATCTGTCTATGTTTTCATCTTCAGAACCTATGAATGAATAGATATATTAAGTAATGAGTGGGATGAAGGTGGCAGACGGGACTGAGATTGCTAATCAGCTAAAGCAGGAAGATGATTATCCCCGAATGATCTGGGTGGGTTTAACACAATCACAATGATCAGGTAACCTGTAAAGATTTAAAGTAATGGAGTGAGTAGGAGGGGCTGAAAAATCAAGGGGAGAAAGATTGAGGTGTCTTTGTAACAACCTGGACGGACCTGGACAGCATTCATCTAAGTGAAGTCTCGCAAGAATGGAAAAACAAATCCCACATGTACTCACGATTAAATTGAAGCTAATTGATCAACACTGGTGCGCATGAAGTAGTGAAAATCAGCAGAAATCAAGTAAGCAGAGGGGGCCGGAGGGAATCATAAATTCACACCTAATAAGTGCAATGCACACTGCCTGGGTGAGGGGCACGTTTATAACTTTTACTCAAAGGGTGCAAAAGCGATTCATGCAAACAAAACACAGGTACCCCCTGTGATACTCTGATATAAAAAAAAGAAAAGAGAAATGATTAAAGTGCTGATTGAAGGTGTCCTAGGAGGTGTAGGATGGGGCCAGGAGCTAGGGCATGGAAATCACTTCTAGAAGCTGGAAAGGCAAAACAAAAGAAAATGAAGAAGAAGAAAGAAAAAAATGAAAGCAAAAGAAAAAGTCTCCCCTGGACTTTCTAGGAATCTAAGACTCCTGGAAAAATTCTCCCCTGAACTTGGATTTGGGCCCAGAAACCTATGAACAGCTTCTTGTCAGTAAGGTCTTGAGAAAACCAGTTTGCACAGTGTTCAGTGCCTAAGACCATGGTGATTTGCTAGGGCAGCACTAGAAAACTCATATAGGAGCTCCATCTACAAATCTGTGAAGATTGGATAACATTTAAAATATTTTGATTACTTTCTTTTACTATGAAATAATCTCAGTTTCTCTCTCTTTCTCTCTCTCTCCCCTCTCTCCTGCCCTCCCCACCCCCACACACACTCTTCACTCTTCAGGGAGGGCAGGGAAACTACTTTGTATAATATCACAGCAGTGATACATGACACTATGTACAGGCTTCCCAAAAGTTACCCCTACAGTCGCCGTACATAGGAAAAGTGGGAAACTGTGGTTAAATGTACTTTTATAAAATATTCATCCCCAAATTTAGTTTTGGGGTACCCTGTGGTGTACCCATATTGGCTAACCAATTGTAACAAATGCACCCCATCACTGTAAGATATTAATACGAGGAGGACTCCTGGGGTGACGGGTATATGGGAACTTCCTGTATTTTCTACTCAGCTTTTCCATAAATTTAAAACTGCTGTAAACATGGTCTTTTTTTAAGATAAAGAAAAGAAAGAACCCTCTCCCCCAAACAATAAGTGGCATATTGACAGTGGTGCACTATGGAATTAGTCAAAACAATGTAATTAAATCTTTTCAAGCTTGGCATTTCAGAAAATCCTCTGGATTTATTGGTTAGGTTCCGATTTGGCACTCAAAGCATTTCTGAATGTTTTTTTTTTACAACAGCACTAGGTAGACAAACAGAGTGAAATGCATCCTTGCATTTTAGGTAATGGGGCACATTTGCATTCATTAAGCAGGCCCCGGGATGTCAATCAAGCTATATCAGGAAATCACTGGGGATGGAAGAAGAGGAAGAGAATGCTTCTCCGGGCGTCCTCGACAGTCTGCAGATTGATCTGGTTCTAGTTTTAATTTCTGGAATTACCTTCAGCAATTAATTACTTATTTTTGGTAAAAAATGCCATGCCTCCTTTGGCTCGTTCTTACTTTGGATCTCCATTATTTTTCACATGGTGAGAAACCTGCTTGAAGTAATTGTTCCAGGATCTATTTCCAGTGAAGTATAATTTATCTGAGGCAGAGCGCTGACTGGAACACCAGCAGGAAACGCTTTTGGAGACATGCAAGGTCACAAATAACAACATACATCAAGGAGGGAAAGTCACATTCTCTACTGGGAAAATTTGGTCTTTTGCGGCACAGACAAGTGGTTCCTATCTCTAAGAGCTGACATCATCCGTGGAGTTATTTTGTTGTTTTTGTTTTTATTTTCTTGCTATTATCAATTTCTGGGGGACTCTTACTCAGTAAATATAACTCTGTATGTTGCACAAATGTGCTTCCCCAGGAAAAGACATTCGTAAGACGTGGGAGCCACTGGCTGGACAAACACTAGCTCTCAACATGCACCCCCAACATATATGCCGAGGGGATTCTACCAACACCCTATTTCTCTCAGACAAAAGGGTGGCATTATCTGAAAAGTCCTTTTGTTCACACACTTTGTGTTGAGTGACAATAAGAAAAATATTGTTTGGAGCAAGCACATTAATCCCGAAAGGACCTAAATCCATGAAGTTTGGGATGCTCAGAACTCATAAAACAAAACTAACTAAAGAGCAGAGAGGGGGAAATAAGAAAGTGGAGGAAAGAAGGGAAGGAGGAAGGAGGAAATGAGAATTCAGGGTCACAGTTTGGATAATGAATGAACATGGATTCTGTCCAAGAGAAGACCTGGGTGGAAGACTCTGGCCAGGTGCACTAGACAAATCGAAGTTGCCGTCATTATTAGAGAATAGACCCATTTAATTCCAAGTGTGGATTCTAAAGAAAAACAATTGCTTTCCACCAAGATCTGGTTGTTTGCTCTTCTCAATGTAGACTAAGGCAGGTCTCTGCATCCCACTGGGACAAGGCAACCTGCAAATGCTTTTACAGACCTTGCCACTCCTCGGAATTAGGTGCAAGTCTGACCCACACTAAGTTCTGGCCCACACTGACTCTCTGTAGGGTTCATCTATTCAGTCTTAGGCTGAACTGCCCTTGCATTTCCATGGAGGTCCAGGACACCAGGGCCTCCACTTCCTACACACCTGTCTTTCATTAGGAACTTCCAATTATTTTAAAACAAATTTGTCACAAAAAAATGAGACTCAGATCCATGTGACATAGTTGTAGGGTACCTACCAGACAAGAAGATGGAAATGATGTAAATGCAAGTTGACTAGTAGACTAAATAATGAACTTAAATGACCTTTACTTATCTAAGTCACCAAATATTTATTAAGCACATATTAGATTGCAGGTACTGCTCTGGATATGGTAGTTATAGTAAAGACCAAAGCAAATAAATTCTATTTTCTTCGCAGTTCAGTACCTGAAGCAACACAAGACTGGATTTATCTACTCTACCCTCTAAAAGATGAGAACGGCAGTAGTCAGGATGCCACAACTACATGGAAGAGTCATCATGGGTCCCTGTTAGGAACTCCTTGCCCAGCACAACCCTAACTACTGGAGTATTAGATAGCATAGATGGTTAGAAAGTGATCGCTCATATTTAATAAAAATCGACCCCTTTTTATAATATTCCATATTATTTTCACTATATGTTAGACTCATAACCAAAACCCTGAAAATCATAGACAATGCCTTTGTTCCTTCTATGCCTGCTTGATTCATACAGGAACCAACTCTGTTGACAGGGAGGGGCCAGTACCTAGTGCTGGACAACCCAGCAGCTTCTCTTTCTTTTTTTTTTTAGAGACAGAGTCTCACTTTATAGTCCTCGGTAGAGTGCTGTGGTGTCACAGCTCACAGCAGCCTCCAACTCCTGGGCTTAGGTGATTCTCCTGCCTCAGCCTCCCGAGTAGCTGGGACCATAGGCACCTGCCACAACACCCGGCTATTTATTGTTGCAGTTTGGCCAGAGCCAGGTTTGAACCCATCACCCTCAGTATGGGGGGCTGGCACCCTACCCACTGAGCCACAGGTGCCGCCCCAGCAGCTTCTTATAAGAGTAGACCCTCCCTGGGAGGGAAGACTAGAAGGAGATTGTGCACCAAGTCCTGACCCAGGGGAGGCTCCTGCTGTAGGCAGATGGGAGTGTCCCCTGCTGCTTCAAACCACACACGATGACACAGTGGTACAAGCACACTCCAAAACACAAATACCGTCCAGACTGCCTTTAGGCATTGTATGTGTATGAAGTAGTAACTCACACCAGAGAATTTTAAAGGTACCGTGTAAGGGTTGCAGTATTTTAAAATAAATGTGTGTTTCTCCTTAACTACATCCAGTCGGTTCTAGGCAGGGTAGAAGGCTGAAACGAGGGCACAAGTACAAAAGAAAAAGGCGACTATTACACCATCGTGTCTCCACACCTGGAGTGTGCTTATACTTTGTGTACATCATCTCATTTTATTCTCACAGATGCTGGGGATCTTATTATTACGCCCTTTTTATAGCTAATAGGAACGGGGCCCAGAATGGTGAGGTCTATATGGGGCTATGCTGGTGTTGTAGCCTTCGTGTAAGATTATTTCCTTCAGACAGTGTCTTATCTGTCCCTGGTGCCTGGAGCCTTCTTGACAATCAGTTCTTGGTTTACATTAAGAAATGTGCACAGGAAATCACTGATTGGAGTCAGGATCTAAAAGGAAGAAAATGCCACCTTTTGTGAAAGCCGTGTTCATGTTTAGATTTAAATGCTTTGCTTAAGAAAATTCACCTGAAATCTTTTCCCGAGCAAATACAATAACATGTGTTCTCTGTTCCCTCTGCGACATTTTCCTGAATCAATCAATGAACATCCTATGCTGCAACATAGATAAATAAGTAACACTTGTGCTGACTTGGTGTCTGGATTAAAGATTCCACATGTAACTGGAATAATTTCCCCTACCCAGGTTATAAAGATAATAGGTCAAGAATCCAGGTATAGGAATTCAGAGGCACATGTTTCTGCGCTTTGAATTTCAAGGAAGTGAAAATGAGAACCTGCCTTAGACATCTCAGGGGGCCACAGTGCTGGAAGGTAATTATCACCTCCACCCTCCCAGGCTCGCTTTGCTGTGGACGGATGACCTTTCAGATCAAAATCTCAACAGAGCATGCCAATTTCTACTTTCTATGATAGACAAAAAAAAGTGTTGCTGAAGCTCTGAGCAGAAAAATGTAGTTACTGTGTTCAAAATTCTTTATTTGCCATCTGACAGCAGCAGTCAAGGACTTGGGGTGATGCAAGTCAATCCGTTTTGCTCCATCCTTGCTAAATTCGCCGAGCCATGAGCATCCTGAACTTGGGTGCCTTTTACAGAGTTGCCGATTTTCAAGGGAAAAAGAAAAAAGAGCAGCCTCAGAGACCAGAAATAACCAAAAAAAAAAAAATCAGAAGCCAAAGATTATACTTGATTTTCCGTGGGCCAGATAGTGGTACTCAGTTTAATAGCATGAGTTAGGATTTTATAAAACCACGGCCAACTATCACAGATTTCCCAGGATTCTCATAAAGCAATATTAATAACTGTGATCCAGCCACTATATTAAGTAACCTCATTCTGACAATGAAAAAAAAATGTCCTTTCGTTTCAAGTAGCTTCCTTTAGGGAGAACGCAACAATTATGAAAGTTGTGATGTATGTTCTTTGTCTAGGGAGGAAATAAATTGCCAGGTGGGGATTTGGTTCCAAGAGCAGGACGAAGACACCATCATTCCATATGACTCACAGGGATCGAATTGGTTTCGGGAAGGGCTGAAACATCCACCTGAGCTTCTAAATTTTAGAATCCCCTTTAATGAAATCTTTTAGCAGGTTCTTATCTAATGGTCCAGCAACTACTAGCTTTCCCTGTACCTAACTAGGCCAGAAAATTTTATTCTTACTATTTTAACATGATTCATCCCTACCACCCTAAGTTAATCTACCCATTAGTGTATCTTCATCATTGTGTAAGTTATTGACAAATAACAACAATAAGATAGGCATGTAACTAACATGGTCTAAAGTCAAGATGATTTCCTTTACATGCACCATAAAGAAAGGAGTATTTGTATAAAAGCAAAAGGAAAAAGACATTTTGAGAAAAAAAATGTTTTTAATTACTACCCTGAGTTTGTGGCCTCAGATCAATGCTTGCAAATACTTTCTTATAAAACACACACACACACACACACAAACCTTTTATATACATTTTTGTAAGTATAAAAAAACTTCATTTTAGACAATTTAGAAAATAAAAAGGGCAATAAACATTCCATCAATATCAATAATACCCTCACTGAGAATATCCACTTTAATTGTATATTCTTCTATATTTGTATTATTTCTTATAAATATGTATAATTCTTTTTTATGCTAGAATGTTGCAATGTGATCTATTTTCACTTTTTTCTTTAATTGTTGGGGATACATTGAGGGTACAAGAAACCAGGTTACACTGATTGCATTTGTTAGGTAAAGTCCCTCTTACAATCGTGTCTTGCCCCCAAAAGGTGTGGCACACACACCAAGACTCCACCCTCTCTTTCCTTCTCTCTCTCTGCTCTTCCTTTCCCCCACCCTCCCTCCTTTCTCTCTCTGCTCTCCCCTTCTCCCACCCCCACTGTGTCATTAATTGTCATTAACTGTCCTCATATCAAAATTGAGTACATAGGATTCATGCTTCTCCATTCTTCTGATGCTTTACTAAGAAAAATGTGTTCCACTTCCCTCCAGGTTAATACAAAGGCTGTAAAGTCTCCATTTTTTAAATGACTGTATAGTATTCCATGGTGTACATATGCTACAGCTTGTTAATCCAGTCCTGGGTTGGGGGGCATTTGGTCTGTTTCCACATTTTGGTGATTGTAAATTGAGCTGCAATAAACAGTCTAGTACAAGTGTCCTTATGATAAAAGGATTTTTTTCCTTCTGGGTAGATGCCCAGTAATGGGATTGCAGGATCAAATGGGAGGTCTAGCTTGAGTTCTTTGAGGGTTCTCCACACTTCCTTCCAAAAAGGTCATATTATTTTGCAGTTCCACCAGCAGTGTAAAACGATCATGAGACCTGGAGAGAGAAAAACACCTGTCCAGTTCCTTCTCTCCACATCCACACCAGCATCTGCTGTTTTGAGATTTTGTGATGTGGGCCATTCTCATTGGGGTTAGATGGTATCTCAGGGTGGTTTTGATTTGAATTTCTCTAATAATTAGGGATGATGAGCATTTTTTCATATGTTTGTTAGCCATTTGTCTGTCTTCTTTAGAGAAGGTTCTATTCATGTCTCTTGCCCATTGATATATGGGATTGTTGGCTTCTTTCATGTGGATTAATTTGAGTTCTCTATAGATCCTAGTTATCAAGGTTTTGTCTGATTCAAAATAGGCAAATATCCTTTCCCACCGTGTCAGTATGATCCATCTCCATTTAACAATGGAGCATTCCCATGTATTAAATATTTTTCTAAATGTCTGTTTTAAGACCTTTATTGATTCTGTCCTATGGATAATTTCTCTTTTATGTATCTAGTTCCCTAATGTGGACATTTACACTA